>JAVJIF010002656.1:0-298655 GCA_038442645.1 Agave tequilana
TTTAATATTAAATAAATGTGAAGATATGGTATGAAATATACAATTTTAGAGACTAATCACACCCCACACTTATCTTTTGCTCGTCCCAAGCAAAATAAAAAAACTAAGAAAATTATTACACCACTTTCGCAAGTGACGCGATTGCACTGAGCGTGTGCAACAAGCCGTTAAACCTTTAGGTTTTCCTAGAGGATGAGTTTTGTCTCCTGAGGGTTTTCAGCGGTTACACCCACAAAATTCATAAAGAAAGAAATCAAATGTTAGTATTTTGAAAATGCATTTTAAAATAGAGAAACGTGTTAAAATATTTTTTGAAAAAAAAGTGATCCAAGGTCATATGTTAACCAGAAATTATTCTTCCTTAAACTAAGTCGAAATACAAAATCTTGTTATATAAATTAATGTAAGAATTTAAAATTGAATGATTCTTTAATCTTTCATAAAACTCTTAGAAAAATATGCACATTGTGAACAGTGAAGATTTTTGGGATATCAATTCTAACTTTCATGCCATTTATTTAACATTTTTTTCTTTTTTCTTTTCTTCATTCCTTTAGTTTTCTTAGGCTTTCTAGATTAACCGGGTAGTGAGCGTTTAGCCGGTGACTCCCAAACCAAATACTTTTAGGGCACCAGATGAGAAAACATCCCTCGAAGTTAAGGACTCGAGTAAACAAGGCCACAAAACTAAATGGGATTATTTTATTTTTATCAACCGTTTTAGGCGTGAATAATCATGCTTCCTGAGGCATTATTATTCAACTTCAATAAGTGGTTTTATTATCATTTTTTATAGCATTTTTTTATGATATTTTCAGTCTTTGTTTCAATCCCAAAAATTGTGCAAGTGCAAAGTGCATAAATCTAAGGCAAAAAATTCAAGATCAAATTATCTTTTCAATCTTACTTTCTTATCTTAAAATTTTAATAAGATCTATTATTTTGATTTGGTTTAAAAATTCATAATTTTAGGTCTTCTTGATTCCTTAGATAATATTAATTTTCTTAAAAATAAATCAAAACTAATTCTCTTACTTCAAAAAGTTTTGTAAAAAGAAAAGAAAAGAGTTTTATACAAAAGAAAAATTTTTAAAAAGTTTCTAAAAGAAGTGTAAAAGAAAGAAAATGTAAAACTAACTATGTTAGTAATCCTCCCCCACACTTATCTCACGCAATGTCCTCAATGCGTCGTGAATGTGTATATACATGAAACAAATGGGAAGAGAAGAAAAATTACCTCATGGTGGTGATTCTGGTGGTGGTCTGATTGGGCCAAGCATTGCTACCAAATCAAGATAATGTGGTGGCTCACGGAATCTACCTTTATTGCCCTCTTTTTTATTAACATATTTACAATTCCCAATTTTAATAGGATCATGCAAGATCCTATCATAAAAATTATTCCCTTTACATGATCAATTTTGGAAGATCATCACTGAGTCATTCTGGTCAATACCTTGGTCCAACAATAGAATGTGGTTTTATGGAATGGATGATTTGGGCTTTAAATGAAAAGTTTGGGAACCAATACTAACTTGGGAAATTAACTTTTAGTTCGAGAGTCGGTTAGGTTCAAGAGTTGAGTCCAAATCAAAGAATTAATTTCACATTCCGTTCCCATCAATGAAATGTGACTATCAAAAAAAAGTGGTTCAGTTTCTAAATCCATAGATACAGGAATCAATGCTGGCTCGGGCAATGGGTCCAACTTGGGTAAGGATGCTGGATTCAACATAGATTCAAAGATTGGAATTGGATCACAGAGTTTTGGGTTGGCTTCACATTCATATTCAAGTTCAATTTCATTGAAATAAAAACTTGCCAATTTGTCAATGGGTTGATATTGGTCAAGTTCAAGGTTTTGTGGTGAAATTGAATCTTGGTCAAAGTCTTCAAGATTCAATGATTTTTGATTTTCATCAATATAATTAGAAGTGTTGGAATAGTCAAAGATTGGGTAGGGAGAGTTTCTTTATTTCTGCACATGTTTTCCAATCGACTAAGTCTTACTTCTATCATATTGAAAGGATCGCTTTGGAATTGAATCATAATTCCGTACTCTTTTCTAAGTCGATATGTTCTTCTTGCTATGGGACATGAAAAATGCAGTAAGGATCTTGGATCTGAAAACTGTTGATGGAATTTTGAGTCCTCTAGATTTTGAGCTCGTCGCTCAAGTTTCTCTAAGGCTTCCATCCTTTTTTCCCAGTTTATTGGTTCTTCTAATGGTTGTTCGGGGGAAGGAGTATATGAAGGTGGATGTTGGTAAGGTGGTTGACCATAATACTTGGGGGAGTTATATCCCCACTGACTCGGCGAAGAGTGGTGATGATTATTCCAATCTTGTTCATAGTATTGGGACTGGGGCACATATTGAGTTGGAATCCCTATTCGGCATATATGGTTGATTCATGTTGTACATAGCAGAATCGAAGTTATTCGAGTCAAATGAGGTCGGGGTGAAATATGGAGTCATATTAGGATTGAAAAAATTATTGTTGTTAAAATCCATTTCACATTTACAAAAAACAAACAAAAAAACAATAAAGAAAAAGAAAAAGAAAACAAGCTTATGCTAGGGTTGACTTAGACCTAAACTACTTCTAACTGGCTAGACTGTCCACGGGGGTACATTGTCAGAATCTGACCACAAGTTAATCGGCCAGGTAGGGGCAAGATCAGTGGGAGGTATTCGTGCCATAGCAACGGGCCAAGTTATGCCAAACCACTATTCTTCAAGGTTTCGCCTCTCAATCTCCAACCTTAGACACCGATTTGACAAGAGTCAAACTCTAACAACTTCCTCTTTAGGTCAATCTCCTAAATGAGTTCGAGATGTCCCTAGGGGCCATTGTCTAGCAATTTTTGTTAAGGCTTGGGTTGTGTGAGTGGGGAGGTGATTTTTGGGCTAAGGGAGGTATGACTTTCCCACCTTATGTTGTATTGGGTTTTGCCCTAAGTTTAATTCGTGCAAGTGTGCAATATAGATAAGAATGAACACATAAAGAGAGTAAATCACCTACGAGTTTGTCCTAACTACATGCAATACAATATGTACACTTCCGTCAAGATCACAACAACACAAGAATAAAATACAGTATATTGGAATTGAAATTGATACGTGACTAGATGGAAATGCCTAAACCGTTTTAAAACATCCAGTTACCGTATTTTAGTTCTTAAAATTATTACAGTACACAGGTAACAGAATATAATAATGTACAAGAATTTACCCAACCACACAAGGCAAGTGTGGACTTCTGCAATGCTAAAAATTTGACCTGTACACCAAAACAAGAAGAAAAGTTAACACAAAACGTGAAATCAAACCGTTTCCATCCCTGGCAACGGTGCAAAATTTGATTGGAAAAAAATCGTGCACAAAAAGTGTATGTTTTGAAATCAAGATTTAAAGTGTGTGTGCTTTGACTTCCTCGATACTTCCGTTATAGCATAGAGGCTAAGCGGGTCGAATCCATAGGGACGGGAGGCGATAAAAGCTTTACTGGTATGTTTCCGTGTGTGTTAAAGTTTCTTCAACATTTTAAAGAATTTAAAGAAAGAAAATAAAGATTGAAATGAGAATAGTACGGTGAAACACGAAGAAGGGGAAACATAGAAAAGAATGTATTTGTTATTTTTGGTATGTTTCAAAAATAAAGTAAAAAGGAAGAAAATCTATGGCTACTAACTACTAATGGCTCCACTAACCATGCTAATATCTTAGTGATAGTTGCCTCACATGTATCATTGGCCATAACTAGTCCTTGCTTCAAGAGCATTTTAAAGCGTGACCCATATGATAACTCATCACATCCAACTCAACAAACAAGTGCAAGCTACACTTAAATCATCAAAACTAAATAAGAGTAAGCATGCAATAAAGTAATGTTAGCTTGTTAGAGAGTAAGGATGTTAAAGTGATAGAATCCATCATCATAAGCCATCAATGGCTCTTGCAAGAGCACGACCATGTAGAGGCTATTAGATTCATGTGGATTATCAAGTAAGAAGTGAGCAAGTTAGCGGTTAGTAGTTAGCTGCTATGAGAGAAAAAATAGCTAAATATGTAAAAGAAGTAAGAGAGAAGAAAACAAAGAGAGGTAAAGAGAGAACCTTTCATAGATTGTCACCTTCTATTACAAACACTCTTTCTTTCCAGCCATGTACCACTCTCTCTCCTATTACAAGATCTACAAGAAATGAAAATTACAAAGGAGAAAGAAGAAGAAGAACTAAACTAAACTACCCTAGAACTACAACAAGAAAAGAAAACCCTAAAAACTATCCTAAAAGCTACTCAAAACTCCTCTGAAGAACCCCAAAGGGGGTATTTATAGGCACCAGGCGAAAGGGGGCCAGGGGGCAAACCCTGGCACAAAGTGGCCGGCCGCGGAAACACGGTCAGAGCCGCATTTCCGCAACTGTACTAGGGCGGCGCACGCAGCGCCGCCTGCTGCGCACTGCCCGCTTATCCCCCCTGTCAGCTGCATGTCATGGTTTCTTGATTTGAGCCTCCAGTTTTGACGAAATCGCCCTCCAAGGTCAATGGCAATATTTGTAGGATTTTAATCACCAATTAAATGGTGATTTTGGGTCTCCTTCTTCATTCCATGCCATGGACATAGAAACATGCAAGAGAGATGTTATTAACAGAATTTAATATTAAATAAATGTGAAGATGTAGTATGAAATATGCATTTTTAGAGACTAATCACACCCCCACACTTATCTTTTGCTTGTCCCAAGAAAAATAAAAAACTAAGAAAATTGTTACACCACTTTCGCAGGTCACGCGATTGCACTGAGCGTGTGCAACAAGTCGTTAAACTCTAGGTTTCCCCGAGAGGAGGTGTTTGTCTCATGAGGGTTTACAGCGGATTACACCCACAAAATTCATAAAGAAATAAATCAAATGTTAGTATTGAAAACGCATTTTGAAATAGAAAAACGTGTTAAAATATTTTTGTAAAAATATAAGTGATCAAGGTCATAGGTATCAAAAATTTTCTTCCTTAAACTTAGTTGAAATGCAAAATCTTGTTATAAATTAAATGTAAGAATTTAAAATTGAATTAATTTTTTGATCTTTCATAAAACTCATAGAAAAATATGCACTTTGTAATGAAGATTTTGGGATATCGACTCTAACTTTCATGCCATTTATTTAATATTTTTTCTTTTTGTTTTTTTTTCTTCCCTTAGTTTTCTTAGGCTTTCTAGCTTACCAGGGTAGTGAGCCTTTAGCCGGTGACTCCCAAACAGATAGTTTTAGGGCACCAGATGAGAAAACATCCCTCGGACTTAAGGACTTGAGTAAACAAGGCCACAAAACTAAATGATATTATTTTATTTTTATCCACCATTTTAGGCGTGAATACTCATCCTTCCTGAGGCATTATTACCCAACTTCAGTAAGTGATTTCATTATTATTTTTTTATAGCATTTATTTATGACATTTTCAGTTTTTGTTTCAATCCCAAAAATTGTGTAAGTGTGAAGTGCATAAATCTAAGGCAAAAAATTCAAAATCAAATTAGCTTTTCAATCTTATTTCCTTATCCTAAAATTTAAACAAGATCTATTATTTTGACTTGGTTTAATAATTCATAATTTTAGGTCTTCCTGATCCTAAGATAATCTTAATTTTCTTAAAAATAAATCAAAACTAATTCTCTTATTTCAAAAAGTTTTATAAAAAGAAAAGAAAAGAGCTTTATACAAAAGAAATTTTTAAAAAGTTTCTAAAAAGAAGTGTAAAAGAAGAAAATGTAAAATTAACTATGTTAGTAATCCTTCCACACACTTATCTCATGCATTGTCCTCAATGCATCGTGAATGTTTATATACATGAAACAAATGAGAAGAGAAGGAAAATACCTCATAGTGGTGGTTCTGGTGGTGGTCTGATTGGGCCAAGTGTTGCTACCCAATCAAGATAATGTGGTGGCTCACGAAATCCACCTTATTGACGTCTTTTTATTAACATATTTACAACCCCAATTTTAATAGGATCATGCAAGATCCTATCATAAAAATTATTCTCTTTACATGACTAATTTTGGAAGATCATCACTGAGGCATTCTGGTCAATACCTTGGTCCAACAATAGAATGTGATTTTGTGGAATGGATGATTTGGGCTTTTAAATGAAAAGTTAGGGAACTAATACTAACTCAGAAAAATCAACTTTTGGTTCGAGAGTCGGTTTAGGTTCAAGAGTTGAGTCCAAATTAAAGAATTTAATTTCACATTCTGTTCCCATCATTGAAATGTGACTATCAAAAAGAAGTTGTTCAGTTTCTAAATCCAAAGATACAGGAATCAATGTTGGCTCAGGCAATGGGTCCAACTTGGGTAAGGATGCCAAAGTCAACATAGATTCAAAGATTGGAATTGAATAACAGAGTTTTGGGTTAGGTTCATATTCATATTCAAGTTCAATTTCATTGAAATGAAAACTTGCCAATTTGTCAATGGGTTGATATCGGTCAAGTTCAAGGTTTTGTGGTGAAATTAAATCTTGGTCAAAGTCTTCAAGATTCCATGATTTTTGATTTTCATTAATATAATTAGAAGTGTTAGGAATAGTTAAAAATTGGGTAGGGAGAGTTTCCTTATTCCTATACATGTTTTTCAATCGACTAAGTCTTGCTTCTATCATATTGAAAGGATTGCTTTGGAATTGAATCATGGATTCTATACTCTTTTCTAAGTCAGTATGTTATTCTTGTTGTGGGACATGGAAAATGGAGTAAGGATCTTGCATTTGAAAACTTTGAAGGGATTTCGAGTCCTCTAGATTTTGAATTCATCGCTCGATTTCCTCTAAGGCTTCCATCCTCTTTTTCCTGTTTATTGGTTCTTCTAATGGTTGTTCGGGAGAAGGAGTATATGAAGGTAGATGTTGGTAAGGTGGTTGACCATAATACTTGGGGGAGTTGTATCCCCACTGACTCGGTGATGAGTGGTGATAATTATTCCAGTCTTGTTCATAGTATTAGGACTGGGGCACATATTGAGTTAGATAATCCCAATTCAGCATATATGATTGGTTTATGTTGTACATAGCCGGATCAGAGTTATCCGAGTCAAATAAGGTTGGGGTGAAATATGGATTCATATTTGGATTGAAACAATTGTTGTTGTTAAAATCCATTTCACAATTTACAAAAAATAAACAACAAACTATAAAGAAAAAGAAAAAAGAAAACAAGCCTATGCTAGGGTGACTTAGACCTAGACGACTCCTAACTGGCTAGACTGTCCACGGGGAGTACATTGTCGGAATCTGACCATGAGTTAATCGGCAAGTAGGGGCAAGATCAGTGGGAGGTATCTGTGTCAGAGCAACGGGCCTAATTATGCCAAACCACTGTTCTTTGAGGTTTTGCCTCTCAATCCCCAACCTTAGACACCGATTTGAAAAGAGTTAAACTCTAACAACTTCTCCCTTAGGTTATTCTCTTAAATGAGCCCGAGATGTCCCTAGGGGCCAATATTCTAGCAATTTTATTAAGACATGGGTTGCGTGAATGGGGAGGTTATTTTTGGGCTAAGCGAGGGTAAAGACTCCCCACTTTATGTTGTATTGGGTTTTGCCCTTAAATTTAATTTGTGCAAGTGTGCAATATAGATAAGAATGAACACATAAAGAGAGTAAATCATTCACGTGTTTGTCCTAACTACATGCAATGCAATATGTACACCTCCGTCAAGATCACAACAACACAAGAATAAAATACAGTATATTGGAATTGAAATCGACACATGCCTAGATGCAAATGTATAAACGTTTTAAAACATTCAATTACCATATTTTAGTTCTTAAAAATATTACAGTGCACAGGTAATAGAAATTAGCAACAGAATATAATATATACAAGAATTTACCCATCAACACAAGGCAAGTGTGGACTTCTGCAATGCTAAAAATTTGACATGCACACCAAAAATAAAGAAGAAAAGTTAAAAAAATATGAAATCAAACCATTCTCATCCCTGGCAACGGCACCAAAATTTGATCAGGGAAAAATCGCGGACGAAAAGTGTATGTTTTGAAATTAAGATTTAAAGTGTGTGTGCTTTGGCTTCCTCGATACTTCAGTTATAGCATAGAGGCTAAATGGGTTGAATCTAAAGGGACGGGAAGCGATAGAAGTTTACCGGTATATTCACGTGTGTGTTAATGTTTCTTCAACATTTTAAAGAATCAAAAGAAAAGAAAAGAAAGAATGAAAAGAGAAGAGTACGGTGAAACACGAAGAAGGGGGAAACATAGAAAAGAATGTATTTGTGATTTTGGTATTTTATATTTCTAAAATAAGTAAAGAAAAGAAAACCCATGGCTACTAACTACTAATGGCTCCACTAACCATACTAATCTCTTAGTGATAGTTGTCTCACATGTATCATTGGCCATCACTAGTCCTTACTTCAAGAGCGTCTCAAAGCATGACCCATATGATAACTCATCAGATCCAAACTCAACAAATAAGTGCAAGCTACACTTAAACCATCAAAACTAAACAAGAGTAAGCATGAAATAAAGTAATGTTAGCTTGTTAGAGAGTTAGGATGTTAGAGTGTTAAAATCCATCATCATGAGCCATCAATGGCTTAGAAGAGCAAGGCCAAGTAGAGGCTATAAGATTCATGTGGATTATCAAGTATTAATTGAGCAAGTTAGCGGTTTGTAGTTAGTTGCCATTAGATAAAAATTAGCTAAACATGTAAAAGGAGTTAGAGAGAAGAAAACAAAGAGAGGTAAAGAGAGAACCTTTCATAGATTGTCACCTTCTATTACAAGCACTCTTACTTTCCAACCATGTACCACTCACTCTCCTATTAGAAGATCTACAAGAAATGAAAAATACAAAGGAGGAAGAAGAAGAACAACTAAAACTAAACTACCCTAAACTATAACAAGGAAAAGAAAACCCTAAAAACTATCCTAAAGGCTACTCAGAACTCCTCTGAAAAGGGGGTATTTATAGGCACCAGGCGAAAGGGGCCAAGGGGCAAACTCTGGCCTAAAGTACTGGCCGGCCGCACCAGTACGGTCGCAAAAATGCGGCCAGAGCCGCATTTCTATAGCTGTAATAGGGCGGCACACGTAGCGCCGCCTGCTGCGCGTTGCTCGCTTGGCCCCCTGTCAGCTGCATGTCCTGATTTCTAGATTTGAGCCCCCGGTTTTGACAAAACTGCCCTTCAAGGTCAATGGATATATTTGTAGGATTTTAATCACTAATTAAATGGTGATTTTGTATATTCTTCTTCATTTCATGCAATGGACAAAGAAACATGCAAGAGAGGTGTTATCAACAGAATTTATATTAATAAATGTGAAGATGTGGTATGAAATATGCAATTTTAGAGACTAATCACAATCCCACACTTATCTTTTACTCGTCCCGATCAAAATAAAAAAGTAAAAAAATTTTACACCACTTTCGTGAAAGTACACCTAGAGGGGGGGTGAATAGGTATAAGGCTAATCTAATGACAAATAATGCGGAATTTAAAACTATTGCAACACACTTAGTGTAACCAAAGAGTGTAGCCGAATTCCCGGTGAAGGGCTCTAAACTAACTCCTCTTGATTCCTCTGAATAAGAGTTGAGGTGCTATATGAAGCTCTCTTGGTTTAACACAAGTATGACACATAAACAAACAATACCAAGCATATAAGTATGAATGAACAATATGAAATGATGCAAGGCACAATAAGAGAGAGAGAGAGTTAGAGATAGTGGATCAAATGCAAACACCAAGATATGTTTCGAGGTTCGAGCACCCAGCTCTACGTCCCCGCCTTCACACAGATGAATTTCCACTATAGCGTCCACACATGACTTCCCACACAGGGAACCTCCACTGAGGATTTTGGGCAAATATAACTTTGGAGTACACAACTCCTCTCTCAACAAATACACCTCTCACTAGAGGCAAGGCACAAAGCCAACACAAGATCAACCTCTTGAAAAACACCTAGAGGGGGGTGAATAGTGTAATTGCTAATCTAAAAATCTTTTTCAAACTAAGATGGATGAAGATGCAACGATCTCTCAAAACAAGACTAAGAGTCGAATACCCCGTGAGAGGTTCTGAACTTCTTCCTCCTGATTCCCTTTGAATGGGTTAGAGGTGCGCAATGCAACCTTGTTGTATGATAATTGATCGAACAAAGAATGAATAATATGCAATGATGTAATGCACACAAGATATATCACAATTATCACAAACTAGAGGCAATAACACAAGGTAAGAAAAACTAGATCTCAAGCAAGTAATTGAAGGCAATATAGTGCAAGAGAAATTTAAAGTAAAATGGACACAAAGTAATCGCAAACACAAGATGTTTGTTTCGAGGTCCTGAGCTACCGCTCTACTCCCCACCTTCACCTCCGTGAAGGGTTTCCACTATCCACCGAGGACGCTTACAACGGTCTACCAAAGACCCGAGCACCGAGCTCCACCACTTACAATAACCTCTACCGAAGAGGTGTCTCCACAAGAACAAGATGAACACAAGTAACCAAAGTGGTCACACAAGATCACTAAACTTCTTAAACTCTCTCACTCTTTTACAACTTCCTTATAGATTGAGTAGGAATTTTGGCTCTAAGAAGTGTAGTGAGAAACCTCAGTTGTAGAATGATTTTTGCTAGAGAACACAACTGAAAAACAAGCTCAAGAAGGAATGGAAATTGGAGAACTTAAAAACTTTTCTTCTCTTTTGAAAACATTGAACACTTAGGTATTTTTCTTAGTAAAAATGCAAGAGACCTATCTCCTCTATTTATAGGGAGAGGAAAGGGTTAAACTCATTTATTTTAAGCTTATTTGCTCTAAAAAAGATCTCCAAAAACTCAGAAAAAGTCTGTTAAAACAGATTACAAAAACAGATTTCAGAAATACACAAAAGAGGAAAGAGCCGTTGGCAATTTGCAGGCCTGGCGGTCGACCGGGCCGGTCAGCCGTCTGCCCTACTGGCAGTAGCCGTTGGGCTCGGGTCGACCGGTCGGGTCGACCGTTCTAAAAAGGAAACACAGGTTTCTGAAGGCGGTCGACCCGGGCGGTCGACCCAGAAAACCCGAGAGCAAACCTGCAGACAGTCGGTCGACCCCGGGCGGTCGGCCGACAGACATGCACAAGCGTGCATGTCCTGTGCAGGTGCCGGTCGACCGGGCCGGTCGGCCGGTCTTGCCTGAAACAGAAAAACAGCAGCAAGACAGAACTTGAAATGTTTTGTTGTAAAAATATTTTTGAAGTAAAGATAACTAAGTATCATGATAGAAAGAGTATACATGATCTAAATATGATATATGTCTTTGTAAAACTTAGAGTCATGTATATTTGTTAAAGCATGAAACTTAGAAACACAAAGTTTTAAACATGAAAACTTGTATACAAAAATGTGTGTGTGTATCCTAGAGCCAATTTTTCAAACTCAACCTTTAACAAACTATTTCTTACATTGGTTCTAAGGACTACAAGTTCTTCAAGTGGCCTTCTCCATATGATCTTGAAAACTTGATTCTTGAGCCCGAATTGAGGTGACTTGAGTCAAAACACCTTCCTTTAGGGAAGAAACCTTCTAGTTTCATTAGGGCCCTGAAACACACTCAACCAATAAACAATATTAATACAAATAACTAATATGTTTGTAATCATCAAAACACACTAAAAACGGTGATTGTAACCTTGGGCCAACAATCTCCCCCTTTTTGATGATGACAAAACATATAAGTTATTTAAACAAAAATGGAAGAAGAGCTTTGGAAAGCTCCCCCTCAATAATGCTATGTATAAAGAATGACAATGAGTAAGATACATAAACCATTGAAAACACAATAGTTTTGTCAAAAACTTAAATAAATAATAAACAACAAACAAACTTACACTTTTTATAAACAATTTTCAAACAAACTTATACTTTTTCTCCCCTTTTTGTCATACATCAAAAAGGGTTAAACAAAACCAACAAACAAAGGAAAGTTATCTTTAAGAATCCATAATACAAACATTCAACTCACCACAAATAAAAGAGAATCTAGCATAATCTAATGGTTTAGTAAAAATATCGGCAAGTTGAAAATCAGTAGAAACATAATCAATATCAATATCACCTTTCTCAAAATGATCTCTAAGAAAGTGATATCTAATGTCAATGTACTTAGTTTTACTATGTTGATTTGCATTCTTTGTCATATGATAGTATTATCACAAAATATTTTAATATGATCAAAATGCAAATCATAGTCAAGGAGAGTATGTTTCATCCATAGAACTTGTGCACAACAAGCTCCGGCTGCAACATACTCCGCCTCGGCGGTTGAAAGGGCTACCGAATTTTGCTTTTTAGAAGACCAAGATACAAGACAATTACCTAGGAATTGACATGTTCCACTTGTGCTCTTCCTATCTACCCTACAACCCGCATAGTCGGCATCCGAAAAACTCGTCATTGAAAATTGCCGGTTTTCGGATACCACAAACCCATTTCAATAGTGCCCTTAAGTATCTAATTATGCGTTTAACCGCAATTATATGAGACTCTTTAGGACAAGATTGAAAACGTGCACAAAGACAAACGAAAAACATAATATCCGGCCTACTAGCCGTCAAATACAATAAACTACCTATCATGCTACGATAAAGTTTAATGTCTACACTTTTACCTTGTTCATCCTTATCAAGCTTTGTGGTTGTTGCCATAGGAGTTTTGCTCACTTTAGATCCTTCAAGCCCGAACCTTTTGATTAATTCCTTTGTGTACTTGGCTTGATTGATGAAGATCCCATCCTTCCTTTGCTTGATTTGGAGTCAAGGAAATAGTTGAGTTCCCCCATCATAGACATTTCAAATTCTTCCTTCATGCATGATTCAAAAGCTTGGCAAGAGATTCATTAGTAGAACCAAAAATAATGTCATCAACATAAATTTGTACAATAAGAATATCATTTTCTACATGTTTTGTAAACAATGTTGTGTTAATTTTTCCTTTCTTAAAACCATTGAAATTAAAAATGAAGAAAGTCTTTCATACCAAGCCCTAGGGGCTTGTTTTAAACCATAAAGAGCTTATCCAATTTAAACACAAAATCCGGATGTGTAGGATCAACAAACCCGGGGGGTGTTCAACATACACCTCCTCTTCAATAAAACCATTTAGAAAAGCACTTTTAACATCCATTTGAAATAATTTAAAATCTTTATATGAGGCAAATGCTAGTATCATCCGTATGGCTTCAAGCCGTGCTACGGGTGCAAAGGTTTCTTCAAATCGATTCCTTCGATTTGAGTGTAACCTTAGGCAACTAACCTAACTTTATCCTAACAACGTTACCCGATTCATCCAACTTGTTCTTAAAGATCCACTTAGTACCAATTGTTGGTCTATCGTGGGGCCTAGGAACAAGGTGCCAAACTTGGTTGCGCTCAAATGATTGAGTTCCTCTTGCATGGCTAGCAACCAATATGAATCGGCCTCGGCTTCGAGGACGTTCTTGGGTTCAACATGAGAAATAATGCATAATGTCCACAAAAATTATGAAGTTTAGAGCGAGTGGTTACCCCTTTAGATACTTCACCAATGACGAGGTCCTTGGGATGATGAGGATTGTATCTCAAATCCTTTGAAGTTGTTGAGTAGGCTCCACTTCAATTGATTGAATTTCATTTCCTTGAGCCTCTTTTACTTTAGCTTCACTTCTTCATCATCCTTTGGCTTGTCTCCCATAGTAGGTGTATCCTCCAACGTCACTTTCTCCAAGCCTTCATCCAATGCATCTATTTCTACAACATTCTTAACAAACAAGTTAGATTCTTCAAACTTAACATGTATAGATTCCTCAATAGTCAAAGATGATCTATTGAAGATTCTATAAGCCTTGCTAGTGTTAGAATAACCAACAAAAATAGCCTCATAAGATTTAGCATCAAATTTTCCTAAATTATCTTTTGTATTTAAAACAAAACATTTGCATCAAAACCTTGAAATATGAAACAGTTAGTTTTCTAGAAAAGTACATTTCAAAAGAAGTTTTTGAAGTATTTTTACACAAGAAAACACGATTTGATATATAGCATGATGTATTAACGGCCTCGGCCCACAAATAATGTGGTAGACCATATTCACTTAGCATTGTCCTAGCCATCTCTTGTAAAGTTCGATTTTTCCGTTCAACTACTCCATTTTGTTGTGGAGTTCTAGGACAAGAAAGTTCATGCTTAATTCCATGTTCTTCACAAAAAGTGGTAAAGGGTAGGTTAATGAACTCACCTCCTCTATCACTTCTTATTCTTAAAATTGAAGAATCTTTTTCCTTTTCAACTCTTTTCTTAAAGGCTTGAAAATGTGAAAAGGCTTTATTTTTGTGTTCAAGAAAGAAAACCCAAGTAAAACGTGAGAAGTCATCAACCAAAACAAATGCAAAACGATTCCCACTTAGACTTTTGGTTTGAGTAGGACCAAATAAATCCATATGGATCAACTCCAAAGGACGTGATGTCATGATATCCTTAATTGATTTGAAAGAAGACTTCGTTTGTTTCCCAAATTGACATGCGTCACAAACCCGGTCCTTTTCAAAATTCAAGCAAGGAATACCTTTCACCATTTTCTTTGTGTTTAACCTAGATATATGGTCAAAAGAAATGTGGCCTAATCTTCTATGCCACAACCAAGAGTCATCATCGAGGGCTTTTAAACAAGTAATATTACAAGACATATTAGACATATCAATCATATAAACATTATTTTCACGAAAACCGGAAAACACACAAATATTAGAAATTCTATCAATTACTTTACAAGCTACATTATCAAAAACTACATCAAAACCTTTATCACAAAGTTGACTAACACTCAAGAGGTTATGCTTGAGGCCATCAACTAAAACAACATTCTCAATTAAAGGGGATGTACCAAGTTTGACATTACCGATACCGATGATTTTACCCTTGGCATCATTGATTAGTACACAATATTGCATATTTTACCACATAATCCCCATGCATATTGCAAATAAATATATGATTTTTACTCATCTTCTCTATATATTTGCAGGTCCACACTCAAATGAGAGAAAGCCCAATAATAACTTTAATTAGCAATAATTAAAGGGATTAAATCTAAGATTAAAGTAAAGCCCAAGATTTGAAATCAGAATCCAGAGAGATCCGCGCGCCAATTGAAGATTCTAGAAGACCACGTGGCTAACAAACTTGTAACAACTTCGTACCAGAAAGTTGTTAGCCAACGGCCACGGATTTGCCGCGCCTTGCCGCGCCTACGCGGCAAAATCTGGGCCATTCAATCCCAGATTTCTGCCACCTATCCACCTTCTGGAGAGTTCTCTCTGTGGGCTATAAATATCTGCATCTGACCTGCGAGAAAAGACTGAACAGAGAAGAGAGAGAGATTAGTGTAAAGCTTTGTAATTTTGTTTTTCTCTAGGATTTTTGTAGCTCTCTATGATCTTCTTCTTCCCTAGAAATCATTGCAAGAGAGAGTTGTAAGAGAGAGAGCTTGTACATCAAGGAGTGACAACTTGAAGCAATGCAAGGATTCATCCATTCTCTTCATCTCTACTTGAGCTTGGTTCTAGTTTAATTGCTTTCTTTACTTGCTTCTTTACTTTCTTGCAATTTACTTCATGCTTTGCTTTTCTTCATTAATGGCTTGTAGCTAATTTTTCTACCATGTACTAGCTAACCACTAGCCTTGCCATCTTCACTAACTCATGGGTGATTGCTTTAGTTCATCTTGCAAGTTGGATGGTCTTCTCTTCTCCGATGGGTTAAACCACCCTTCATCTAAGTAAGAAAGTAATTAGATCAACACGCAAGACAAATCCATGCCGATGAATCAACATGAGGCACGCATTCATTATCACGGAGTTTGGTAAGCTTTGGCAAGGTAGTAAGGTAAGCTAGTCATGGTTTGCTTCTTCAAGTTCACTTTCTTTTTAGTTGTTAGTCCAAATCCAATCTTCTTTGATTTCTTTCCACTTTTTCATCATGAACATATCCATCCATTCTTTCGTTTCATTTTCCTATTTGTTTTTATTCTTATAAGCATAGAAGAATTCTCGTTAACTTTCTTCACTACGGACCGTAACGCTTCCATCGCTAGCTCTCCCTGAGAATCGACTCGGTATAGCTCTATGCTATAACGGAGATAGGAAAGGGTACATTGAACATATGAATACATATGTGGAGTAATTGATCAAAAGGTTGATTCTAACCTTAACTATTTCATTTAATATCTGTGCAAATTATACTCCACAATACAACACCTTTCCCGTCTTAACCAAAATGGCAAAAATTTGATCGGGTTGGAAACTAGCACTCAAAATGTGTATTATGTAATCAAATGAAAAGCTCAAATGTGCTTAGTATACCCTCGATACTTCCGTTATAGCATTGGCTCAACGGGTCGTATCCACAGGGAAGGGAGGCGATAGAAGCATTAACAGTCTCTAGTCACGTCAGATGTTAACAATTCTTCTATGTTGAAAGAATGAAAAAGAATGAGAAATGAAAACAAGCATGTGGTAGGTGAGGAGAGCGATGAAAACGGCGATGTAGAAATCAAAAGAGAAATGAAGAAGATGGAACAAGGTAAACTAAGAAGGCGATGAAAACACCGATAGAAAAATGAGAAAAGAATTTGGAAAACTATTTCTAAAACAAAGGTAAAAGAAAACTCATGGCTACTAACTACTAAGTACTCCACTAACCATACTAACCTCTTCGAGATAGTTGCCTCACATTTGGATCCTCAGCCATCACAATCCTTATCTTCAGAAGCAATACAAAGCATGGCTCATGGATGGTTCATAACAATCACAACATTGCAACAAGAACAAGCTATTACAAGCATCATCATTACACTACAAGCATGAAATAAAAGAGCATGAAATAAAAGAGAGTTAGCTTGGTTAGCAAGTTAACAAGTTAGCAAGTTAGATTGTTAGAACCCATCATCTTTGGCCATCAATGGCTCTTGCAAGAACAAGGCCTTGTAGAGGCAACCCGATTCATGTGGATTATCAAGTAAGTGGTTAGATGGTTAGTGGTTAGTAGTTAGATAGCCATGAGAAGAAAAAGTTAGCAAGAAATCATGTTAGAAGGAGAAGGAGATTACAATGGAGGAGAAAGGAGGCACCTTTACATAGAGTGTCACTCTCTATTACATCAATCCCTCTCAATCTCTCTCTCTCTATGAATCACACAGCCCTACTACAATGATCTAAAAACAAAGAGAAAATAAAATAAAAGAAATGAAGAACACTCACCTACACTAAAATCTGGACCTACTCCTAAAAACGAAGACTCTCTCGGTTTGGCTCTCTGCAGGGCTATTTTATAGGGCTCAGAAGGATCCAGAAGACGAGACGGGCCACGCGTCGAAAATCGACGCGTGGCTCCCTAGGATTGCCGCGCCTTTGCCGCGCCTTTGTGGCAATTCCAGGGAGGTGGGTCCCAGATTTTGGTCCGCGCGTTCGTCTGGCTTCTAGCTGCTTCCAGATATATCCAATTTCGGGTAATTTCGACCGCAGATCCGTCTGATGTGCGCGAGAGGCTAGGTTCAATGTAACTTCTAGATGATCCCTTGCTTGGCCTCCAAGTAATGCGGGATTAATTAGCATAAATTGAGCTGAATTAGCCTCTATTCCATCTTTGCCCTTGAACTTTGGTTGTACCTGCAATATAGACCAAAACACGTATTAGACCGACTATTTATTCATAAACTGGTGGGAAAATGCGACATAAAAATGCAGAATTTGTAGACTAATCACACCCCCACACTTATTCTTTTGCTCGTCCCGAGCAAAACAAAGAAAAGAAAAACTATACTACCAATTTTATTACACCACTTTCGCAGGTGACGCGATTGCACTGAGCATGTACAACAAGCCGTTAAACCTCTAGGTTACCCTAGAGGAGGAGTGTTGTCTCCTGAGGGTTTTCAGCGGATTACACCCACAAAATCCACAAAGAAAGAAGACAAATGTTAGTGTTTTGAAAACGCATTTTGAAAGAGAGACAAGTTTACGAACTATTTTTGCAAAATATAAGTGATCTTAGGTCATAAGTCCACCTATAATCATTCTCCCTTAAACTTAGTCTCTATGCAAGTTCTTGTCTTCAATTAAGGTAAGAATTCAAAATTGGATTGAATATTTTATCCTTCATAAAACCTCGATAGTATGCACACCGTGCTTAGTGAAGATTTCTGGGATTTCAACTCCAACCATCAAGCCATTTATTTATTTATATTTATTTTCTTTTTCTTTTTTCTTCCCTTACTTTAGGCTTTCTAGTTCACCCTTGTAACGAGCCTATAACCGATGACTCCCAAACCAGTCGGTCTTAGGGCACCAGATGAGAAAACATCCCTCGGGTTTAAGGACTCGAGTGAAAAAGGCCACGAAACTAAAGGGATTATTTATTCCTTTACCACCGTTAGGCGTGAATAATCATGCTTCTTGAGGCATAATTATCCAGCTTAATAAGTGATGTTTTTTTATTTATATATATATTTCTTTTTTCTTTTTTTTTTTCTTTTCTTTTCTTTTTTTTCTTTTTTTTTATGGCCTATTTGGTCTTTGTTTCCATCCCAGAAATGTGTAAATGTGAAGTGCATACTTTCTAAGGCAAAAAATTCAAGATAAAAATATCTCCCCAATTTTACTTACTTAGCCTATAATTTCAAACAAGATCTATTATTTCAACTAGGTTTAAGATGTCATAATTAAGGCTTTCTTAATTTCTAAGATAAATCTTAATTTTCTTAAAAATAGATCAAAACATTTGTCTCTTATTTGAAAAAGTTTTTTTTTAATTTCTAAAAGAAGTGTAAAAGAAAGAAAATCTAAAAACTCTATGTTAGTAAACCCTCCCCCACACTTATCTCATGCATTGTCCTCAATGTATCGTGATATATGTATGCATGAAACAAAATAGAGAGGGAAGGAAAAAATTACCTCAAGGTGGTGGTTCCGGTGGCGGCCTGATTGGTCCACGAAAGGCGGCCCAATCATTATTGCGTGGAGTCCGAAGGAACCCATCAGAAACCTCCATGATACAACCCACTAGAAAGATGTATGCATGTGTGATTTTTATTAGGAATTTTACCCCATCCAATTTCCAAATTTCTAAAATAATTTCAGAGTCAAATTTATCAAGATCCTTGTCCCAGAATGGAGTATGAAAAGATGGAATGATTGATTTGGACTTGGGAAATATGGGAACTAATACCGACTCAGAAAATGACTTAAGTCAAGTAAAGGTTCGGGAGTCGAAATTGGTTCAGGAAGTGGGTCCAAATCAAAAAGATAAAGCTCAGGTCTACATTCATTTCCCCATGATGGAATGTGACTATCTAAGATTAGTGATTCAAGTTCAGGAGGGTTGGGAATCAAAACTGACTCTAAAATGTTACTCAAATTGGGTAACAAAACAGGAGTCAATAATGATTCAGGTATTTGAACTAAATCACAAACTTGAGGGTCAAAGTCACATTCCTCATTGAGTTCAATTCCACAAAATGAGAACTTACCAATTTATCAAATGGACTTTCAAAAGTATGAAATTGGTCAAGTTCAATATGATCATCATAAGAGATTGGTGATTCAATTTCACAATGGACAGGCACTGGATCCAATACTAACTCGGAAATGGAGTGAAATCAGGTGAAGATACTGGAGTCATAATTGAATCATGAAGTAAAATTGAATCATCAAGTGGAAGTTCAGGATCATATTCATGTTCAAGTTCAATTTCAGTAAAAGGAAAACTTGCCAAAACGTCAATGGGGTTTGAAGTTTGGACAAGTTCAGGTGGTTGTACTGAAATTGAATCTTGATTTCCAAATGACAAGAGTCTTGGGTCATATCAATAGAGTGTGGCATAGCTGAATTAGTCAAAGGTTGATAAGATAGAGTCTCCTCATTCCTATAGATGTTAACCAATTGACTCAATTGTTCATCCACCTTATTGAAAGACTCGGCACGTGTTTTTTGATATTGTAACAAAGACTCTTGCAAGATGTCTATACTCTTTTCTAAACGTGATATTTCTACAGATGGTTGCTCTAGAATGGGAGTATAAGAATCTTGATTTGGAAAGTTTGTGAATAATGTGAGTCACACATGTGTGGTGAGGGAAGAGTGGACTCACACAAGAGATCTTTACTCGTTTCCATGACAAATGGTTGTTCATTAGGAAAAGGTGGAACTGAGTAAGACTCTTGAAAATATGGTGGAATTGGAGAGGCAAATGGTTCTTGAAGTTTTTGCTCGACTCTCTGTAAATGGCTTCTATACTCCTTAGTAACTCAGATTTTTCTTCAATTGGTGGAGTATAAGAAGCAAATTCGGGGAATGAATATTGTGGACAAGGTGAATATGGTGGACAAGGAGGTTGAAAATTTGACTCGGGGTACGTGAATCCCCAATGACTCTGTGACGAGTTGAAATTATTATGAAAATTATAGTTATTAGATGGGGGGTATGGGTCATATTGATTCGGATAAGGCCAACCCGGTGTATTTGGTTGGTGCATATTGTAAAACGCCGGGTTGGAATTATCCGAGTCAAATGGAGTTAGTGTGAAATATGGATTCATGTTTGGATTGAAAGAATTGTTATTGTTGAATGCCATTTCACAAAAAAAAATCACAAACAAAAAGAAAATCAAACAACAAACAAAAAGAAAAGAAAAATCAAAAACCAAGCCAATAGGAGGGTTGACCTAGACCTAGATGAAATGTCCCTAGGGGCCAACGTCTATTCAAATTTTATTAGGGCTTGGGTTGTGTGAGTGGGGAGATGATTTTTGGGCTAAGGAAGGGGTATGAAATCCCACCTTATCTTGTTTGGGTTTTGCCCTTAAGTTCAATTCGTGCAAGTATGCAATATAGACAAGAATATAACACAAAGCGATAAATCACCCACGTGTTTGTCCTATGCTATATGCAATGCCATATGTACCTCTCCATCCAAATCACAACAACAGAACAAAATACAGTATATTGGAATTGAATTGACACGTGCCTAAATGCAAATGTCTAAACCGTTTTTAAAAGCATCCAAATACCGTATTTTAGTTCTTTTATTTTTTTGTGGTGTGTAGGCAATCAAAGCAGAAAAAATAGCAGGACAAATCAACTAGCTATTACAATTCACACATCCCAGAACAACAACATATACAATTTTCATAAAAGTGCCGCGGTTTTGCGGCAAATGTCGCGGATCCACGGCTTTTGTTCAAAATCTGGGGCCCTGCTTTCTGGAGCAGGGAGATGCAAAGCTAATTTATGTACTGCAATATTAAGCACCTGAAAATATTGCCCTGCACACCAAAACAGAGAAGACAATGTTAACAAAAACGTGAAACAAAACCATTCCCTTCCCCGGCAACGGCGCCAAAAATTTGATCGGGGTGGAAACTAGCACTCAAAATGTGTATTATGTAATCAAATGAAAAGCTCAAATGTGCTTAGTATACCCTCGATACTTCCGTTATAGCATTGGCTCAACGGGTCGTATCCACAGGGAAGGGAGGCGATAGAAGCATTAACAGTCTCTAGTCACGTCAGATGTTAACAATTCTTCTATATTGAAAGAATGAAAAAGAATGAGAAAATGAAAACAAGCATGTGGTAGGTGAGGAGAGCGATGAAAACGGCGATGTAGAAATCAAAAGAGAAGTGAAGAAGATGGAACAAGGTAAACTAAGAAGGCGATGAAAACACCGATAGAAAAATAAGAAAAGAATTGGAAAACTATTTCTAAAACAAAGGTAAAAGAAAACTCATGGCTACTAACTACTAAGTACTCCACTAACCATACTAACCTCTTCGAGATAGTTGCCTCGCATTTGGATCCTCGGCCATCACAATCCTTATCTTCAAGAAGCAATACAAAGCATGGCTCATGGATGGTTCATAACAATCACAACATTGCAACAAGAACAAGCTATTACAAGCATCACTCATTACACTACAAGCATGAAATAAAAGAGCATGAAATAAAAGAGAGTTAGCTTGGTTAGCAAGTTAACAAGTTAGCAAGTTAGATTGTTAGAACCCATCATCTTGGCCATCAATGGCTCTTACAAGAACAAGGCCTTGTAGAGGCAACCCGATTCATGTGGATTATCAAGTAAGTGGTTAGATGGTTAGTGGTTAGTAGTTAGATTGCCATGAGAAGAAAAAGTTAGCAAGAAATCATGTTAGAAGGAGAAGGAGATTACAATGGAGGAGAAAGGAGGCACTTTACATAGAGTGTCACTCTCTATTACATCAATCCCTCTCAATCTCTCTCTCTCTATGAATCACACAGCCCTACTACAATGATCTAAAAACAAAGAAAAGAAAAAAAAGAAATGAAGAACACTCACCTACACTAAAATCTGGACCTACTCCTAAAAACGAAGAATCTCTCGGTTTGGCTCTCTGCAGGGCTATTTATAGGGCTCAGAAGGATCCAGAAGACGAGACGGGGGCACGCGTCGAAAATCGACGCGTGGCTCCCTAGGATTGCCGCGCCTTTGCCGCGCCTTTGCGGCAATTCCAGGGAAGTGGGTCTGAGATTTGGTCCGCGCGTTCGTCTGGCTTCTAGCTGCTTCCAGATATATCCAATTTCGGGTAATTTCGACCGCAGATCCGTCTGATGTGCGCGAGAGGCTAGGTTCAATGTAACTTCTAGATGATCCCTTGCTTGGCCTCCAAGTAATGCGGGATTAATTAGCATAAATTGAGCTGAATTAGCCTCTTATTCCATCTTTGCCCTTGAACTTTGGTTGTACCTGCAATATAGACCAAAACACGTATTAGACCGACT
This sequence comes from Agave tequilana, assembly GCA_038442645.1. Taxonomy (NCBI): domain Eukaryota; kingdom Viridiplantae; phylum Streptophyta; class Magnoliopsida; order Asparagales; family Asparagaceae; genus Agave; species Agave tequilana. The sequence goes on from JAVJIF010002656.1 coordinate 22,861, forward strand.
ATTTATTCATAAACTGGTGGGAAAATGCGACATAAAAATGCAGAATTTATAGACTAATCAATCATCTCCGAAGGTGACGGTGCCACCTTCATAGTATCTTGATAGGGTTGCAAAGTTGTTGATGTCCCAAGTCATGTGCCTTGAGCAACCACTAACAAGATACCACAACCCTCTACGTCGTTGGGCCTTGAAAAGTACCTACATCATTTAACAAATTCATTGACTTTGGTACCCAAATTTTCTTGGGTCCTTGAAAGTTAGTGTTTCGAACCCAAATATTATGACGAGATGCATTTAGTCTATCATAGCAAAACTTAACTAAGTGACCTTTACGGCCACAATATGAACATGAAAACACTTTACCATACATGAATGCATGATGAGTGTGTGAAGTGTGAACATGTTTGGGGGTTTGCCACGATGTAAAGGTTGTGTGGTATGAACATGAGAATGAGCATGGAAAACATTTTTCTTAGGGACTTGTTTCTTAGGAAACATGGCCTCAATTTTCTTTTTATCAAACTCACAATTTTTCAAAACAATTCCTAATGAGTCTATTCTTTCTTTAAGCATGGTAATCTCATTAGAATCAACTAGTGGGGACTTGCCTTTATAAGAAATCTTGTACTTATCAAAATCATTTTGAGTAGTAACTAAAGTAGAGAGCAAGTCATCTTTTTCTTTAGAAAGAGTAAATACTTGATGATTAAGAGACTCATTTTCCTTTTTCTTTTTTAAATACTTTTTCTTTAGGAAATCATAATTATGTGATAATTCTACAAAAGCTTCTCCTAGTTCATCCATAGAAAGTTCATCATTAAGAGAAGTGGAAGGGGTTACCTTGCTTGTGCTTTCATTGGCCATGAAGCACATGTTGGCGGTGTCGATTTCCTCCTCGGATTCGCTCTCAGAATCCCATGTAGCCTCATTGCTTTCTTCTTGAAGGGCTTCTTTGAGGTGGAGGGCTTTACTTTATCCGGGCACTCCGCAACAATGTGTCCCGGTCTTTGGCAATTGAAGCAAATAATCTTTCTTTCTTCTTTGCCTCCTTGCCATCTCCTTCTTCCTTGGAATTTAGCCTTGTTGTACATCCTCCGGACGTTCTTCACAAGAAGTGAGAGCTCTTCGTCTTCTTCTTCTTCATCGTCTTCGTCGGAGTGTGTGGATTGACTTTTGAAGGCTATAATCTTCTTCTTGGAAGGAGCCATGTCCTCCCTTGCTTTCCTCTCCATCTCATGGGTTTTGAGGTTCCCAATGAGACCAATTAGCTCCATCTCCTCCTTGTCATTGAGTTCCTTCAAGGTTGTTGCTTTTACTTCCCATGAAGGAGGAAGAGCCCGGATGATCTTTCTAACTCTTTGATCATTATCAATGCCATCACCTAGAGAAGAAAGTCCATTAGTAATCTTAGTAAATTTGTAACCATATCATCTATGGTTTCATTCTCTTGCATGCAAAAGTTTTCATATTGGGACCGAAGAAGGTCTATCTTAGCCCTCTTCACTTGTGAGGTCCCCTCATGTGTAACTAGCAAGTGTGTCCAAATCTCAAATGCGAATTTGCAATGGATGACTCTAGCAATGTCATCATCATTGAGGCTTGAAGTAGTGCATAGTGAGCCCTAGCATTGGCATCAAACTCCTTAGTCTCAATTTCGGACCAAGTAGATTCATCACCGGGGGGTGCATAAAGGGTTTGGTCATGGCCTTTGCAACCCGACTACCTAGAGATTGCAAGAAAATGGTCATCTTAACCTTCCATATGGGAAAGTTAAGTCCATCAAACTTAGGGGGTGTCTTAATACCATCGGCCATCTTTACTAAGTGAGAATGATTGAAATGATTAGCAATATTAGGATCTCTCTAAGGTTGTTAAGCCAAGAGCCTAGAGTCCAAGCTCTGATACCAATTGAAAAACACCTAGAGGGGGGGTGAATAGGTGTAATTGCTAATCTAAAATCTTTTTCAAACTAAGATGGATGAATGATGCAACGATCTCTCAAAACAAGACTAAGAGCCGAATACCCGTGAGAGGTTCTGAACTCCTTCCTCCTGATTCCCCTTGAATGGGTTAGAGGTGCGCAATGCAACTTGTTGTATGAGAATTGATCGAACAAAGAATGAATAATATGTAATGATGAAATGCACACAAGATATATCACAAGTATCACAAACTAGAGGCAATAACACAAGGTAAGAAAAACTAGATCTCAAGCAAGTAATTGAAGGCAATAGAGTGCAAGAGAAATTTAAAGCAAAATGGACACAAAGCAATCACAAACACAAGATGTTTGTTTCGAGGTTCGAGCCACCGCTCTACTCCCCGCCTTCACCTCCGTGAAGGGTTTCCACTATCCACCGAGGACACTTACAACGGTCTACCAAAGACCCGAGCACCGAGCTCCACCACTTACAATAACCTCTACCGAAGAGGTGTCTCCACAAGAACAAGATGAACACAAGTAACCAAAGTGATCACAACAAGATCACTAAACTTCTTACAAACTCTCACTCTTTTACAACTTCCTTATAGATTGAGTAGGGAATTTTTGCTCTAAGAAGTGTAGTGAGAAAACTCAGTTGTAGAATGATTTTTGCTAGAAAACACAACTGAAAAACAAGCTCAAGAAGGAATGAAAATTGGAGAACTTAAAAACTTTTCTTCTCTTTTGAAAACTTTGAACACTTAGGTATTTTTCTTAGTAAAAATGCAAGAGACCTATCTCCTCTATTTATAGGGAGAGGAAAGGGTTAAAACTCATTTATTTTAAGCTTATTTGCTTTAAAAAAGATCTCCAAAAACTCAGAAAAAGTCTGTTAAAACAGATTTCAGAAATACACAAAAGAGGAAAGAGCCGTTGGCAATTTGCAGGCCTGGCGGTCGACCGGGCCGGTCAGCCGTCTGCCCTGCTGGCAGTAGCCGTTGGGCTCGGGTCGACCGTTCTAAAAAGGAAACACAAGTTTCTGAAGGCGGTCGACCCGGGGCGGTCGACCCAGAAAACCCGAGAGCAAACCTGCAGACAGTCGGTCGACCCGGGCGGTCGGCCGACAGACATGCACAAGCGTACATGTCCTGTGCAGGTGCCGGTCGACCGGGCCGGTCGGCCGGTCTTGCCTGAAACAGAAAAACAGCAGCAAGACAGAACTTGAAATGTTTTGTTGTAAAAATATTTTTGAAGTAAAGATAACTAAGTATCATGATAGAAAGAGTATACATGATCTAAATATGATATATGTCTTTGTAAAACTTAGAGTCATATATATTTGTTAAAGCATGAAACTTAGAAACACAAAATTTTAAACATGAAAACTTGTATACAAAAATGTGTGTGTATCCTAGAGCCAATTTTCCAAACTCAACCTTTAACAAACTATTTCTTACATTGGTTCTAAGGACTACAAGTTCTTCAAGTGGGCTTCCTATATGATCTTGAAAACTTGATTCTTGAGCCCGAATTGAGGTGACTTGAGTCAAAACACCTTCCTTTAGGGAAGAAACCTTCTAGTTTCAGTAGAACCCTGAAACACACTCAACCAATAAACAATATTAGTACAAATAACTAATATGTTTTGTAATCATCAAAACTCACTAAAAACGGGTGATTGTAACCTTGGGCCAACACCTCTCACTAGAGGGATACCAACAAACTCGATCACCTCTACACTTAGAGGGATACCAACAACCCAATTGCACAACCTCCTCTACACTTAGAGGGAAAGGCACAAAGCCAAGCAAAGAAAAGGGTTTACAACACTTGATGGTTTCAACAAACCACAAACCAATTCTTTCTCACAAAACAAGATCCTAATAGATAGGATAGATATGATAGCTCAAGTGTGAGAATATAAAGAGTTTGAAAAATAAAAACACAAAGAAAAATACTTGGGAAAACAACTAGAATAAGATTAAAATGAAGATCAAAACCAATATCCAAAATATCCTATTTTCTTTGATTTTTTCAACCTTTAAAAACAAATAAAGATGAAATCTTTTGACACAAAAACTCTTTTAAAAACTTGCTGAAAGATAGAAAATTTTGCTCTAGAAATTATTGTATAAAACAGCTCAAGAAATGGGGTATATATAGCCCCAAAACAAATCTGCCCGTTTGCAGCGAGAAAGGGCAGAATTGCCCTTCTGGTCGACCGGCTAACGGTAATTTTTATGACCGTTGTGCCACCAGTCAACCGCCCGGTCGACCAGGCCAGGAAATAGAGAGCAACGACTCTCTGTCCGGTCGACCGCCCGGTCGACCGGAACAGGTTACAGAGAGCAGAGCTCTCTGCCGGTTGACTAGCTGGTCGACCGGGGCCATTTCCAGAGAACAGAACTCTCGGACGGTCGACCGCCCAGTCGACCGGCCCACCAGTCCAAACAGCCGTGCACGTCTGTGCACGTCAGTTGACCAGACCGGTCGACTGACTTCTGCCTCGGTCGACCGTCCGGTCGACCGGCGAAGGCAGGCCAGCTAAAATTTAGGGATTAAAAACTTGGTTATTTGCCTTCAAAAAAATCTCATAAAATCACATAAATTCCACAAAAATATGTTCTTATTAGATCTTTGAAATACAGATATGTGTGAGTAAAATTCAACATATATTCTAAACAATTTGAACCATTTTTGTGTTCTTGAACATTTCCCTTAAACCAAAAATCGTGTTTTCCAAATACTAGAATTTTGAAATGGAAAACCGTTTTCTCCGAAACACATGTAAATACAAAAACATGATATTGAAACAACTTTTAAGCTTGTTGTACATGGATAGAATCTAATACACATGAAAGATATATATCTAAGTTTTTGACATGAAATCCAAAAATACGTTATGTTTAAATACAAAACTCCAACTCATGAAATAGACTATCAAAGTAAGTTTTTCTAAATAGATGAAGCATAGATGTATATAGATCAAATCTAATATACATTAAATCATGTAAACTTGTTTTGATTCTATCTATTCATGAAAACCATATATATGAAAAACCAAAACCGGTTAAACCGAAAACCAAATAATTGAAACTTGTGTGTGTATAGTGAAGTTGAGCATATCAACACTATCTAATCTTTACAATGATCTAAACACAATCTTAAACTAAACAAACCGATGTCTTCTTGTAGAACTCCGTCTCCAAGTCGACTCGATCCAAAACCGATCAAAAGAACTTGAGTCCAACCGAGTGCTCGATGCGATCTTGACGCTCGAGCTCTTGAATCAACATATGAAAGCTCCAAAACACCTTTATTGAAGCTAATCACCTACGAATATCTTTATCAAATATATGAAACAAAATATCACAAGATTATTAGTAAACTATAACTACATGAGTTAATCATAATCAAAACTAGAGTGGAGGGCCTCTGGGCCAACAATCTCCCCCTTTTTGATGATGACAAAACTCATGGAGTTATATATGCATGGATTAAAGTTAAGCTTCATAGAAGCTCCCCTTAACTCATGCATAGCAATAAACATAAAGATATGCAATGAATGCTCAATATAGATATGCATAAACATGCATAAAATAAGGAAATGAAATAAACATGATCTTTGATACCAATGAAATAAATATGCTCTTGATACCAATTTTAAAATAAAAATGTTCTTAAAACAATGCTGTTCTTGATACCACAAAAGATGCCTCTTGATACCAATGGTAAAAGATAACAAATTTAAATAAACATGCATATTAAACATGAAGTAAACATGCATGTATAAAACTCTAAAATATCTCTCCCCCTTTTTGTCAATTCATCAACAAACGGGTACAAACAATAAAGGCATAAAAAATATTTTTCTTCCTTTTTACATAAATCAAAACAATAAGGTGTATATGCTATATACATTCATGAAGAGGAGAGACGTGAAGTTAACTCCCCCTGCATACATGCATTTATATGAAAAGAGATGACTAAACCCTATCCACATAAAGCAAAATATACAATGTATAAAGGAGATGTGAAGCTCCCTCTACACACGTGTACTACATACTGAAGAAAGGTCAATGATTTCAATATGACATACACTCAACATGAATATATATATATATATATATATATATATATATATATATATATATATATATATATATATATATATATATATATATATATATATATATATATATATAGAAGATATTAAACTTCCCTTACATATAAGTAATAAGTATCAAAACATTTGATACTAAATTATGATACCAATAGAAACTGAAATATGATACCAATTAAAAAAAACATAAACCAATCTTTTTGGTTAAACACTAAAATCATTTTGTAATAGAGATACCAATTAGAGAATAATGTCAATTTAATATTCTTGATACCAATATTGAAAATGAAACATATACCAATTGAAAATAATTTTCATTAGGAGCGTAGGAAATCAATTGAAAACTAAGATATTAATTTTCAAATATCCTTTTTCAACATAAAGAGTGGGAGTAAGATATCAATTGTAAACAAAACTGATTGAAAGGTAAAACATGAATTTTTCTCCCCCTTTATGAAATATAAATGAAAACGATGCATAAGCTTGTATAAGATACCAATTAAAAAATAATTGTCATTAAGGACTAAATCAAGCTTAGTATAGCAAAATCTGTGCTCAAGGATATAAAGATATAGTAAGCACAATTAAAACATATTTATATGTATGAAAATGTAAATACCAATCGAAGTTAATATTATTTGAAATTGAAGCATACATATATAGAAACAAATATAAGTATACAAAATAAATATCAATTGTGATACCAATTGAAAACACAATGAGAATCAAGTGTATAACTCATAAAGACCACCCTATTCATGCACACGTTAAAAAAAAATTGAATTAGGCTCACAAGGCATGATCGCCCATCCAACCACCTTTGATGGGTAGGGGTTTTCAAAAAATAGGATTGAAGATAAATTTTACATTTTTGAAAAATTCTACCAAAATGAAGAATAACGCAACTAGTTTAATAATAAACTTGTAAACTAGTACGAAATCCTTCAAGTAAGGAATAAAACAAGAATATATTTCATGAAAAACATGTAAGTCACACGACCATCAACACTCAAATTCTATAAAGCACATATCATACTCATGAAATAAAAGTCATGAGAAAACGTTAAGTAATGTGAGTGTAAGAATCATGTAATTACAAAATCATGGGAATAGACAATAAAGCTCAATATGACATTCCTTTGTAAACATGAAAAGCATGAAAATTTAATTTTCATAAAATAATTCAAACTTCAAAGCATATGTATGTTATGTCTAAACTAGAAGTATACATACATATCCAAACACAATTGAGTTCATAAAGAAATTTTGCATGAAAAGCAAATGACTCAAGGTTATACATGTATATCTTAAAGTTTTGACAAAATTGACATATACATGAAGTTAAAATATATTGTCATAAAACATGTCCAAAAATAGGGAATACAAGTTGAAATGCATTAATCATCAAAACTAGGCTATACTAGTACATCTAATGAGTACAAATGAGCAATTAAGTACAAACATATAATAATCTATTTGTGGCTCAATAGTTGTACAAGTATATATACAAGTTTTAATAAAAGTTACATCTAAACATGTAATCAAATCATGAAGCATAAAAACAAAACATAAACTAAAACCAATATGATCATTATATAGATGCACATGCTATTAGAGTTATGATATACACAATAGCTAAAGCATAGTGAGAATACTAAATATAAGTCCATACAAATATGGGTGTCTCTCAATTACTGTACATGTATGTCATAAGTCTAATTATCATGGCATATGATATAATGAGCATTAAAACATGACATGCTAAAAATGAATAGTATGAAAGCATGTAAACTAAATGGAAGATAGAGATCGTTACTAAAACCATGAGGGCAAATCTCTAGGCTCCAAACCAAGGTGGTCCTCTCACCAAACTCCCCTTGAAAGTGATGCATCCAAAATAGTCACCGTTTAGCTCGGAACGCATTCACCTCAAGGCACCAACAACTCTCACGTCATGTGAGAGCCCACACCTACATAAAAAATAGGAGTGACTTTTGGTATCCATATTCTATTAGGTCCATGGGAGTTAGCACCTTTTATAACCCAAACAAATTTATTTGCAAAATTTACATTGTTAATCCTATCATAACAAAATTTTGCAAGGTGGCCCTTACGTCCACAATGTGTACATGTGTACACATGAGCATACATAGTGTTATGAGTGTGAGCATTGTTGGAACTTGCTTTGATGAGACATTTGTGAAGTCATATCATTTGGAGCTCTATTACAAGCCTATTCAAGAGTTCTTCCTGATCAAGACTTCCCAAGGAGAGTTGTTAATGATGTGTATTGTAATGGTTGATAGCATGTTAAAAGCCTTGACACACACACACACACACATATCATAGTATCTTAGTCGACTTATAGCCTATGATAGTCGACTTATATATGGTATAGTCGACTTATCAATTTTCCTAGTCGACTAGCCTTTTGTCCTGAAAGATCCCAACTCCCTGTTTGTCTCTGTTAGTCGACTTAACAGGATACCTAGTCGACTAATAGATGGCCTAGTTGACTTATAATATAGTTCTGGTCGACTTGGTTCAGTTTTCAGAAACTTGTCTATTAATTCAAACTTGACCTAGTCGACTTAGTCTTCTCTATAGTCGACTAACCCAGTGAAATTTGCCTACTCTAGTCGACTAAACCCATATCTCAAGTCAACTAATGGCAGTTTCTGACTGTTGGACAGTTTCTATTTTCTGATATTTTCTTCAACGTTATCCAACGTTTAAACATTCAAAATGGTCCTAATAACTACCCTAACTAACCCTAGAGTTCAGCTATAAATACGGTTGTTATCTTAGGCAAAAAATACCAATTCAAGTATATAGTTTTCTGACCAAAACTCTGAAAAATATTCTGGTTATCTGAAAACTGTTCCCACTTCCAGTTCTTCACCAATTCCTACTCTTTTGTGAAGATTTCTGAAAGTCAACCTATAATAGCCCTTGTCCACGATCACATACTGAATCAAGGCTTATAGGAAAGGTTGTAATCACTCAAAGAAAGCATTGTACAAGAGCGTCTTCTTGGTGTAGAAGAGAGGTTGTACTAGGTGTTTTGTTCTCTTGGTTGTAAGAGGAGTTGTATACATTTGGCAAAGAGGATTTGTCAAGTGGTGTGCAAGGTGCTGATTTTGGGTGTACAAAGTCAAGGATAAAGGAAAATCTCAAGCGGGAGGCTTGGGGACTGGATGTAGGTCACGAGGACTGAACCAGGATAATTCACTTGTGTTTGTGATTGTTATCTTTTTTGTGATTTGTTTTTTTCTTATTTGCAAGTACATTTATTTCTTTATACTAATATTCTTGTGAGTGTTGACTTCGTATATATTAGATCCACAATTGGCATCATCTCGGGACCAATATTTGGTATCAGAGCCCTGCATACCCAGTCAACAACTATACAAGGATGGCAACGGAGTTCCCTTCGTCACAATTCAAAGAAGGACATTCTAATTCTACATAACGTCCATCGCTATTTGACAGATCCAACTACAACTATTGGAAGTGTAGAATGAAGATCTACTTGCAATCGCTCAACTACGAACTTTGGAACGTTGTAGAAGTACCGTACACCAAACCGACTACACACTACAACACTTGGAGTGATGATCAAAAGAAGAATGTGAACCTTGACACCAAAGCAATGAATGCTTTATTCTGTGCCTTAACCAAAGAAGAAAACAACCGTGTGTCAACAGCCACTTCTGCAAATCAAATATGGCATACTCTTCAGGTAACACACGAAGGCAGAAATAAAGTTAAAGAATCTAAGATTTCGGTTCTTGTCCACAGGTTTGAACTATTCAAAATGAAGGAGAATGAAACCATCTCAGAAATGGTTACAAGATTCACCGACATAACTAATTCCTTAGCATCCCTTGGAAAGGAATTCACCCAAGTCGAAAAAGTTCGCAAGATCCTTCGTGCACTCACATCAGATTGGGAGAAGACAACTGCAATCGTAGAAGCGAATGATCTCTCAACAATGTCGTTAGAAAACCTTATTGGTAATCTAATGGCATATGAAGTGCAACTCGAAGAAAGAAAGAAGGATGAACAATAATATCTCTCAAAGAAGAAACAACTTACCTTCCATGCATCCTCAGACACGGACAATTCAGATGACGATGAAGAGGAGATGGCAATGCTTTCAAGAAAATTTAGAAGATTCTTAAAGCAAGGTAAATTTAAATGTTTTAATTATAATAAAATAGGTCATATGAAGAAGGATTGCCCATTGCTAAAAAATAAAGGTAATTCAAGAGCAAAAAGTTTAGAAAGAAGAAAGACTACCAAGCATCATGGGAAAACAGTGATTCCTCTTCCTCTGATGAAGAAGAAACCACTGAACATGCCAACATCTGTTACATGGCCCTAGAAGAAGATGAGGTACAATATACTGAACTTTTTAGATGCATTCCATGAATTATTTAATGATCTAAAGAATGAAAAAATGAAAAATAAAGTTTTATTAAAGGAAAATGAAAAACTTTTCAAAGAAAATTCATGTTATGCTTCTCAAGTTTCTTCTATAAATTCTCAAAAACATGATTTTGAAAAAGTGATATCATCATTGAAAAAGAATAATGAGAATTTTATAAAAGAAAATATTTTGCTTAAAAAGGAAACTGTGTCTTTAAATGAAAGCATTTCTGTGTTAGATAAAGAAATATCAGTTTTCAAAATGAAATATGAAGAGATTTTGAAAAATGTGACTAAGTTTAATCAAGGAAAAAGAAAAGTTGAATGATTTGTTATCATATCAAAAATGTCACATAATCATTATGCTCTTGGATTTTTTTGAAAAATCTTCATATGTTAGTAATCCATATAATTCTTTTGTGAAAAGAAAGTCTGATAATAGTTCAAAAAGAATTAAGAATAAGTTTATATGGATTCCTAAAAACTTAAACATTTTTGACAAAAATACTTATATTGCATCATACATACATGATATATGTAATTCATGCAATTATGTGTATACTAACAGATGGAAACCAAATTCAAATTGGGTTTGGTCTCCTAAAGGTTAATGATTTACTCTTATGATTGGTACCATCTAACGTTTATCTTTCAGGTACCACATAAGAAGTTTGATAAGAACAATACTTCAAATATTTATTATATATATTGTTATGATATATTTGTTGTAGGGGGAGAACACAAGTATTTCTATATTTGTTATAACCCATTTTCTGCAGGGGGAGAACATATAACTTATTTTCTGCAGGGGGAACATTTGTGCACACAAAGTTTCATCATCAAAAAGGGGGAGAATGTTGGAACTTGCTTTCGATGAGACATTTGTGAAGCCATATCATTTGGAACTCTATTACAAGCCTATTCAAGAGTTCTTCATGATCAAGACTTCCCAAGGAGAGTTGTTAATGATGTGTATTGTAATGGTTGATAGCATGTTAAAAGCCTTGACACACACACACACACACATATCATAGTATCTTAGTCGACTTATAGCCTATGATAGTCGACTTATATATGGTATAGTGATTGGAATGATAAATTGTAATAAAGAAAAGGTTAAGAGTTAGAAAGTCTCATCTCGATTCTATCCGCTGCAGCAAGGGCCAAAGCGGGTCGATCTACAGGGAAGGATGCGATGCAAGCGTTTCGGACGATTTCTCTGTATTACTTAGAACAAAACAAAAGAGAGTGATTAGATTTGAATGATTTGATTGAAGATATGCAGTTTACTAATCTTCTACCACAACCCATAGTGCAAGTCTTGAAAAGTGAATATCATTTTGAAACAAGTAAAATCTATCCTAGGTTATTAATAGAAATTCAAGCAAGATAAATGATATTAGAATCTAACTAGTGTGCACTAATAAAAATTCAACAAGTGTTCATCCTAACTTCTAAGTATAGCATAAGAAAAGTCTTAACTTAAAGTTATGCTATCAAAGTTCTTAAGTATGAATTTATGAAGAATCGTTTAGAAGTGTAACCTAGATTAGAAAAACTAACTATCAATTAATATTCAAGAAAACTGTTTTAATCCTTGGGTTTTTAAAAGTGATTATCAATCCATCCACTTTCTAAACTACACTAGGGTTGTTTAAGAGATTAGTACACCACAAATTAGAATTAGTTATTCATCTCTTTTTTTTTATATTTTCATTTTTTTGTTTAATGTGAAAAAATTATGTGAAAGAGAGAAGAAGACAAAAAAATATCTCAGCAGAAAGCAAAATTAAATAACAAAATAAAATGACAAAGAAGAAAAGGTAACATTTATTTGAATGTCACTTCCAAATACAATGCTCCTCTCCTCCTCCAAAATATGCTAAAAACGAAACAAAATTACAAGAAATTTGTGAAGAGAAAATCTAAAGAAAATCCTAAGTTCCCGTCTCTGGATGCCCCCTCTCTGTTGCTCTGTAGGGGTTTTTATAGGAGATGGAAGAAGGAGAGTCCCGGTACAATTCTACCACGAAAGCTGGTAGTCAACCTCATCCACAGGGCCGCGGAAAACGCGGCTATGGCCGCGTTTTCGCGGCCATAGATTAGCTTCTGGCCACGCGTTTTCGCGCGTGGCCTCCTCTGGTCCGTCCATCTGGGTATATCATTCTGGATTTTGCATACCGACTCTTTATTTTGAAAATTCGGGATAACTTGGGAAGCAAGTTATCATAAATCCAAATCTTTTTGAAACAAATTTCTATCTTTGCACTCTTCTCCTTTTACCTTTAGCCTTGTCCTGCAAGCAACTAGGGTTGAGTAGAAGTCCATTGATAGGTAGTAAAAAGTGCATATTTATCATCACATTTACTATCACATTTTCATATTTATTCATATAATCATGCACTATTACTAATATTTTATTATTTATTGTGTGCAGGCCTTGAGTAACAAAAATAAAGGAATAAAGCCTTAAAAGAAGCCCAAAAGCCCATGTTTAAAGCCCAATGCAAAAGTTGCAATTATCAAATGTCAAAATTGCAATTACTAAGGGCAACAGTTGCAAATACTAAAAGAAGAGGGAAGGATAGACTTCTATTCAACCCTAAATACTTGCAGGATGAGGATAAAAGCCAAAGAAGAGAGTGCAAAGACAACAAATTCGTTAATAAAAGATTTGGATTTAGGGTAACTTGCTTCCCAAGTTATCCCGAAATCCCAAAATAAAGAGTCAGGATACAATTTCCAGAAGGATAAACCAGATGGACGGACCAGAGGATGCCACGCGAGAAAGCGCGTGGCATTTGGTTACAATAGCACCGCGTTTTCGCGGCAAATTTCCCGTTTCTGCGGCAATCTAGAGGCGGTTGGCGATGCGTTTCGTTGAGGAGTTGTACTGGGACTCTACTTCCTATATCTCTTATAAATACCCCTGCAGAGCAACAGAGAAGGGGCGTACAGCGAACTACAGATCTAAATCTAGGATTTTTAGGCTAGTTTGTAGTTTAGGTTTTTATTTTTTTGTAATTTTTATTTTTTTATGTAACTGAGAGTAAAGGATGCTTTCATGGAGGAAGGAGTTCATGCTTGTACTGAGGTGACATCGGTGTAAGTCAAACTTTTCTTCCATTGTTAATAGAATCAACTCAAGGTTTGTTTTTGTTATTTTATTCTTGTTTTATTCTTCTATTCTTGTTTTATTTTTGTTCTTCAATTCTTGTTTTATTCTATTTTTGTTTCTCTCTGATGTCTTGCAAACCATGAGATCTGATCGCTTCGAGACTGCTTAGCCGAAGAAGTGCCCTTGATGGCCTATGGTGATGAACAGATCCGATACGCCATGCTTGAATGCCTTCAAAGACAAGGTAAGTCGTTGCAACGGATCAAAGGTAAACAGGGCAAAAGAGGTAGGTATGTGTTTTTAGTTATAGTTTTCTTTCTTTGTAAATTTAGTTTAGATCACCAACTCCACATCTTTCCAATTTCTTTCACACTTCTCGTTGTAAATACCGTTGTAAATAACAAAATAAATAAAAAAGAGATAACTTACTAAACAAGCTTCCATCGCTAGTTCCTCCCTGTGGATCACGACCCGCATAGCCATTGCTACAGCGGATAGAATTGAGCACCTTGCACATCTCTAATTCTTAAATCTGATATATTATATTTTGTGTGCAGGAAAATCTCAATCAAAATTTTGGTGCCGCTGCCGGGGAGGGACGGTAAGTACTCTAAAATAAATAAATAAATAAATAAACTAATTATTCTTTTATTCTTTCTGTTTGCAGGTTTGGAGAACAGGAAAACTAACAGCAGCAAGGACATATAGCAACTCTGTGCCTCTGCCCTCGAAGGTAGAGTAACAGGGCCTACTACAGAGCCGCGGTTCTGCAGTAAAAGCCGCGTTTTCGCGGCCTGAGTAGTTCACTACTCACCCTGTTTTTTGCAGGTTGCTGCTCTGTTACAATTTGTTCTGTGATAAACCTGTATACTGCTAATTAATTAACAGTAACCTATTTGTTGAAAAAAATAAAAAAAATTTTAGACTCTTGCATATAGGCACGTGTCTATTTAATTTTTTTTAATTTTTCTTGAAGAGTGCTGGAGACAAGGTACGTTCGCATTGCATATAGACTAGGAAGCACCCTTGGCTGATTTATCTGCTTTGAGTGAATACTTATCTATTGCTTTACACGTGCACTAAACTGACTTAAGGGCTTGTCCTATAAATAAGATAAGGTGGGGATTTCATCACCCTTCCTTGGCCCACAAACAATCTCCTCACTCACTAACCCAAGCCTAACTAAAAATTAGTAGACGTTGGCCCTAGGGACATCTCGGACTCAATTAGGAGATTATCCTAAGGGGGAACAGTGTTGGAATTTGACTCCTGCCAAATCAGTGTCTAGGAAGGGGATTGAGGGCCGAAAGCCCGAATATTGGTGGTTATTTAATTAAGGAATGTCTTTGACGGAAAACCTCCCACCAATCTTGCCCTGACCTGGCTGATTAGCTTGTGGTCAAAGTCTGCACCCTACCTCCCGTGGACAGTCTAACCAGTTAGGAGTCGTCTAGGTCATAGGTCTACCCTAACTTAGGTTAGAATTTTTTTAATTTTTATTTTCTTTTTTGATTGCTTATTTGTTTGTTTTCTTTTTCTTTGTTTGTGTTTGTGTAATATGGCATATAATAATAATTTTTCCAATTTTAATCCATATTACACACCAACCTCTTTTTCGGATATTACCAACCCGGCATATCATAACTTTGACCAACCTAGTGTTCCGGAATGGTCTTATCCGAATAAATATAAACCATGCCCCCATCTTATGACCATAATTTTCATACCACTTTCAACTCTTCACAGAGTTCATGGGGTTTCGCTTCCCCCGAGTCTAATTTTCAACCAACTTGTCCTCCGTATCCACCTTGTCCACAATATTCCCAAGATTCTTACTCAGATCCACCCATTCAGAATAGAAAACCATCTATCTTGGAAATGATGAGTATGCATGAGTCCAAGCAACAACAACCATCAATCTTAGACATGATGATGCGTGAGTCCGAGCAACAATCATAGAATCTGACGGACTCACAATTTCATCACGATTGTCCCAACAACACTTCCTCTTTACAAGTCCAATCACAACAAAATGATACACCAATTGACTATGAAAAGATGCTTGAAGCCATGACTCAGGCTAGATTAGCTCGTGATCATGAAATAGATATGATGGTTCAATCTTTACGTTCTCACCGTTCGGCCATTTCTGATATGGTTAACCATTCTGTTAGAGCCGACGAGCCAAGTTGTTTTGGACAACAAGATTCTAATTCAGTACGATCATTTGAACTTGCCGAAACTCCAATTTTTGATAGTTTGGCAAGTTATTCCTTTCCTGAAATAGAACTTGAGCATGATTATGATCATGATCTCCCACTTGGTGATTCAATTCTACTTCCTGATTCAATAATGACTCCGGTGTCTTCACCTGATTTTACTTTTCCCGAGTCAACATTGGATCCTGTGCCAATTCATCATGAAATTGAATCACCCATTTTTGATGATCATATTGAACTTGACCAATTTTATAATTTGAAAGTCCCATGGATAAATTGGCAAGTTCTCATTTTTATGATATTGAACTCAATGAGATATGTGACCTAGATTCTCAAATCTGTGATCAAGTTCAAATTCCTGAATCATTATTGACTCCTGTTTTGTTACCTGACTTAGGTAATATTTTAGAGTCAATTTTTATTCCCACACCTATCATTCCTGAACTTGAATCACTAATATTGAGTCACATTCCATTATGGGAAGATGATTGTGGACTTGAGTTTCAACTTATTGATTTGGACCCACTTCTTGAACCTAGCCCGACTCCTGAACCATTACTTGATTTAAGTTTTTTTCTGAGTCGGTATTAGTTCTCGTACTTATGACGTCCAAGTCAATCATTCCATCTTTTCATACTCCATTTTGGGACAAGGCGGTTGACACAATTGACTCTGAAAATAATTATGAAATTTGGAAATTTGATGGGGTGGAATTGTTAAAAAATGATAATACATACATTTTAGTGGGTTATACAAGAGAAATTCTGGTGGGTTCCTCTGAATACCACATTATCTTGATTGTGTAGCAACGCTTGGCCAATTAGACCACCACCGGAACCACCACCTTGAGATAACTTCTGCCTTCCCTTCTTCTTTTTCATGCATACATGCATACTTCATACATTGAGGACAATGCATGAGATAAGTGTGGGGGGAGGCTTTACTAACATACTAACATAGGTAGAAACTAACAAAAATTTGCTAATATTAAAAAAATGAAAAAAAAATTGAAAAAGGACAATATTTTGACTTATCTTTTGAAAGAAATCTAAGTTAATCTTAAGAATTAGGAAAATAATGATTAGGATTTCTAAAAACTTGGTCAAAATAAATAAATTGTTGAATTTTTAGGTATAGGAGGAAAAATTGAATAAGTATTAGTCTTGATTTTTACCTTAATGAAATATGCATACCTAATACATTTACATATCTAGGATTCTAAGACAAAGACCCTTATGCCTCATATAAAAAAATAAAACAAAATCACTAATTAAGCTGGATACATATGCCTCAAGAAGCATAAGTATTCACGCCTAAAGGTGAGTTTATAAATAAGCGTCCTTAGTTTAGTGGCCTAGTTCACTCGAATTTTAGTCCGAGGGGTGTTTTCTCACTCGAATTGATAATTGTAAATGTGATAGTAAATGTGCAGAATTATAGGAATTATTTTTATTTCTCAAGGCCTACACACAATAAATAATAAAATATTAGTAAATGTGCAGAATTATAGGAATAAATATGAAAATGTGATAGTAAATGTATTGGAAAATATGGGATACATCCATCCTTTTCCTCTTCTTTTAGCAATTAGGAGTTCTATCTTATCTTCCCTTTTCCTCCCTTAGATTTTAAATAAAGAGTTTAAAAATATAAGTTTAGATTAGGTTAGATAATATAGAAACTTCTAAATTACTACAACTTTTGCACATGGGCTTGCACATGGGCTTTTGGGCTTCTGGGCTTCATTTAGGCTTTATTCTTTTATTTAAATAATTACTCAAGGCCTGCACACATTAAATAACAAAACTTTAGTAATAGTGCATAATTAAAAGCATAAATAAGGAAACATGATAGTAAATGTAGTGATAAATATGCATTTTTACTACCTATCACACCCCCACACTTATCTTTTTGCTCGTCCTCGAGTAAAAAATCAAAAGGAAAAGAAAAACTAATCTATCCTAACTCACTTTCGTAGGTGTCACAGTTGCACTTAGCATGTGCAACAAGCCGTTAAATCTCTAGGTTACCCTAGAGGACGAGTGTTGTCTCGTGAGGGTTTTCAGCGGATTACACCCACAAAATCCATAAAAAGGAAAATATTTGAAATATGTTTGAAGAGACTAAGTAGTCTATAAGTTTTAGGATTATCATTTTTATTCATTCTTAAACTTAGTCTTTATATAATAAATTGTTATCCGTTTTAGGTAAGAACCAAAATTAAATTTTTGTATAGTCTCTTTCGTTACCCTAATTCATATGCATCCTTGTCAATCTTTACTAGGAATTCTTTAACTTGGACGCTCATGCCCCTTTATTATTATTTTCTCTCTCTTTTTTTTTAATATGTATAACTCATCTAATTTTCTTTTGTGTAAGTATCAAGGCTTCTTGAGGCCCTCATACCTAACTAATTGACTATTAGATGTGTTAGTACATATATAAATAATATTTCTTAGTTTTCTTAGGCTTTTTAATCCACCCATGTAGCGAACAAAAAGTCGGTGGCTCTTAAACTGGTTGGTTTTAGGGCACCGGGTGAGAAAACACCCCACAGAATTAGATTCGAGTGAACTAGGCCACAAAACCAAGGACTCTATTTCTAAAATACTTTTAGGCGTGAATACTTATGCTTCTTGAGGCACATGTATCCAGCTTAATTAGTGAATTTCTTTATTTTTTTTTATTATTATTATTTTTTTTTATAAGGCACAAGAGTCTTTGTCTTAGAATCCTAGATATGTAAATGTATTAGGTATGCACATTTCATTAAGGTAAAAATCAAGACTAATTACTTATTCAATTTTTCCTTCTATACCTAAAAATTCAACAATTTATTTATTTTGACCAAGTTTTTAGAAATCCTAATCATGATTTTCCTAATTTTTAAGACTAACTTAGATTTCTTTCAAAAGATAAGTCAAAATATTGTCCTTTTTTTATATCTTTTTTTTTTTTATATATTTTTTTTATGTTAGAACAAATAAAGAGAAATTTTTTTTATGTTAGAACAATAAAGAAAAAAAATTTATATTTTTTAAAATTTTTTTGTATTATTATTATTATTATTATTTTGTTACATTTTACCCTTTTTTTGTTACATTTTACCCATCCCCCACACTTGTCTCATGCATTGTCCCCAATGTATGAATGAAATGCATGGATGCATGAATTGGCAAAGAGATAGAGTTACCGATACATTGGGTCAAAAAGACCCATGACTGCAGTTACTTCCGGTACTGATTCCAAAATGATTTTAAGACGTTGACCATTTACCTTGAATGTATTGCCATTTTTCGGGTCGTAGATCTCTATGGCTCCGTATGGAAACACAGTCTTAACAATGAAAGGCCCTGTCCATCTTGATTTTAACTTGCCGGGAAAGAGATGAAGTCTAGAGTTATAGAGTAACACTTTTTGTCCTTGGACAAAAGTTTTTCTCGTGATGAACTTATCGTGAAACGCCTCAACCCTATCCTTCACAATTTTTGCATTTTCATATGCTTCGTTCCTCAACTCCTCCAGTTCAGAAATTTGCAATTTTCGAAGCTCATCGGCCTTATCTAGATCGAAATTCAGCTGCTTAATCGCCCATAAGGCTCGGTGCTTTATCTCAACAGGAAGGTGGCAAGCCTTTCCAAAGACTAGTCTGTATGGAGACATTCCTAGAATCGTTTTAAAGGCAGTCCTATATGCCCATAAGGCATCCACCAATTTGGTAGACCAGTCCTTCCTATTCTGATTCACAGTTTTCTCTAAGATAAGCTTGACTTGCCTATTGGAAACTTCTACCTGTCCACTGGTTTGAGGATGGTACGGCATAGATAACTTGTGAGTTATGCCATATTTTCGCATAAGAGCTTCAAAAGTTCTATTGCAAAAATGTGTACCATTGTCACTAATTATGGCACGAGGGGTTCCAAAGCGCGAGAAGATGTTTTCTTTCAAGAATTTGACAACAACTTTGTTGTCATTTGTCTTGCAAGAGACAACTTCAACCCATTTCGATACGTAATCTACAGCCAACAAGATGTATTGGTGCCCAAACGAATTAGGGAAGGGACCCATAAAATCAATGCCCCAAACATCAAAAAGTTTTACTTCTAGAATTGGATTTAGGGGCATCATATTTTGTTTGGAAATCCTTCCTATCATTTGGCATCTTGTGCAAGTTTTGCAAAAGTCAAATGCGTCTTTAAACAAAGTGGGCCAATAAAGCCACTTTGTAGGATCTTTTCGGCAGTTTTGCAGGGACCAAAGTGTCCACTGAAAATCACCTAGAGGGGGGGTGAATAGGTGATAATGCTAATCAAAGGGCAATTTAAAAATTTAAAGCTACAACAACACAATCAAGAATCACAAGATGAATGCAAGCAAGTAAGTATGATGAGCAAGTAATAAGTGCAAGCAAAGTAGAGTTAGAATTGCAAGAATGTAAACCAATCGCAAACACAAGGATATGTTATCGAGGTTCGAGCACCCAACTCTACTCCCCGCCTTCCCCAGAAGGATTCCGACCACTTCCACTGTAACGCCCCGATCCCACGGATACGGGGACGTCACTGCAACGTATATATGTAGGTCAGAAAGTGCCCCCACGTATATACGCTAAGCATAAAAGTACAAATAAGGGATCAGAGTACAACACAAAGCGTGGTATACATACACATGCCAACATAAAAGGTACATATACAAAGTCATCACAGTGTATGATAAACATTACATATTACATATGTCTTTTATCACAACCAAGTCCAAAAGTAAAATATACAATAAAGATACAAAATGCTCACGAGAAGGGTGAAGATCCCGTGAGTCAAAAGGAGTCTGGCACGAAGGAAGTAGAGTTAGTCTGCCTGCTCACTAAAGAAAGCTCGATCTACTGTGGACAGCTCCACTTCGATCCAAGCTTCAACCTGAACATACAAATCCAAGGGAGTCAGGACCTCCCAACAATGAACAGGCTACAGCCAAATGGCTAAGTGACAAGAGTGTTGGCCCAAGGTTACAATCACCCTTGTTTAGTGTATTTTGATGATTACAAAACATATTAGTTATTTGTACTAATAACAATTGTTGTTTAAGTGTGTTTCAGGTTTATCATCACACTAGAAGTACTCTCACTCAAATACAAGGTTCTTGGACTCAAGACAATTCTATTTGGGCTCAAGTTGCAAATATTGAAGATCAAGTGAAGATAGCCCACCTTGAAGAATAGCCTTGAAGTCTTTTAGCAAGTTTGTAAGTTTAGAATGTTAAAGTTTGAATATAGGAAATTTGGCTCTAGGATTTGCACACACACTTGTTTCATGTATTTCCTATGTTTTGAAAAACTTGTTTAAAAACATGTACCAAAGCTTTAGTTTATGCCTTAGTTTATATATACATGTACCAAAGCTTTATATCTTGAAAAACTTGTTTAAAACATGTATATAAACTATTTTCTGCATAATACTTAGCTATAGGTATTTTCAAAATGTTTTCACAAAAATTCCATCTTCAAAAACAGCCCAGTTTTCAGCCTCAGGCAACATCGGTCGACCGGCCCGGTCGACCGGCGTTGTGCCTGGACATGCACTGTTTGTGCATGTCCGTCGGTCGACCGGACCGGTCGACCGACAGAGAGCCTTCTGCTCTCGGGAAATTTCGGTCGACCGGACCGGTCGACCGGAAGAAGGAAACTGTGTTTCCTTCTTTTTGGTCGGTCGACCGGACCGGTCGACCGGGAGCCAACGGCTATATCCAGCTAGGCTGGCGGTCGACCGGACCGGTCGACCGCCAAGCCTGCAACACAGCAACGGCTCTTTCCTCTTTGGGATTTTCTGAAAAACTGTTTCTTTTTCTGTTTTAACAGATTTTTGGAGAGTGGTTGGGGAGCTTTTGCAGGTTGAATTAGGTGAAAAGAAATTGTTTTTAACCTATTTTCTAACCCTATAAATAGAGGAGAAGTCTCTCTTCCTCATAACTTAGAAAAATCCTCAAGTTTTGTTGTTTTCAAAAGAGAAAAGAAAAATTGTTTTAAGCCTTCAATTCCTACTCTTTCAAGATTGTTTTTCAGTTGTGTTTGATTCTCTATATCACTCTACAACTGAAGTTTTCTCACCACACTTCATAGAGCCAAAAATCTTATACTCATTCTATAGTGAAGTTGTAATTGAAGTGAGAGTGTTTGTAAAAGAAATTGAGAAAAGTGTAGTGATCAAGTTGTGATCACTTTGTTCTTGTAATTCCTTCTTGTGGAGCAACCTCTTCGGTAGAGGTCCTTTGTACTCGGTGGAGCTCGGTGCTCGGTCTTCGGTAGACCCAATTGTAAAGGCATCCTCGGTGGATAGTGGAAACCCTTCACGGAGGTGAAGGCGGGGACTAGAGCAAGTGTGCTCGAACCTCGAAACAAATCATCTTGTTTGTGATTGCCTTTGCGTTCTTCTTGCTTTTAATTTCTATTGGTTTATATTGCCTTGAATTAATTGCTTGAGAACTAACCCTCTACTTATGGAATCTTGTGTTGTTTACCTTACTTGCTATACTTGTTGTTTTACATTGTGAGCATTTCATCTTCATCATCATACTTGGCATTGATCGATCACACCTCAATACAACACGGTTGCATTACGCACCTCTAACCCATTTAAGGGGAATTGGGAGGAAGGAGTTCAGAACCTCGCAAGGGGTATTCGGCTCTTAGTCGTGTTTTGAGAGATCGTTGCATCACTCATTTAATTAAAGTTTAAAAGGATCACTAGATTAGCATTCACACCTATTCACCCCCCCTCTAGGTGTTTTTCAATTGGTATCAGAGCTTGGACTCTAGGATTCGGTTTAACAACCTTAGAGAAGATCCTAATTTGCTAATCATTTCATTCATATTCATATAGTAAAAATGGCCGATGGAATTAAGACCCCTCCTAAGTTTGATGGACTTAACTTTCCCATATGGAAGGTTAAGATGACCGTGTTTTTGCAATCTCTAGGTAGCCGAGTTGCAAAGGCCGTGACTAAGTCCTTTAGTGTACCCCCCGGTGACGAATCCACTTGGTCCGAAATAGAGACTAAGGAATTCGATGCCAATGCCAAAGCTCACTATGCACTTCTACAAGCCCTAAATGATGATGACATAGCTAGGGTTATACATTGCAAATCCGCATTTGAGATTTGGTCACACTTGATAGTCACTCATGAGGGGACCTCACAAGTTAAGAAGGCTAAGATTGACCTTCTTCGGTCTCAATATGAAACATTTAGCATGCAAGACAATGAAACCATAGATGATATGGTTACAAGGTTTACCAAGATTACTAATGGACTCTCTTCTTTAGGTGAAGATATCAACAATGATCAAAGAGTAAGGAAGATCATCCGGGCTCTTCCTCCTTCATGGGAAGTTAAAGCAACAACCTTGAAGGAACTCAACGACAATGAAGAGATGGAGCTTATAGGTCTCATTGGGAACCTCAAAACCCATGAGATGGAAAGGAAAGCAAGAGAGGACATGGCTCCTACCAAGAAGAAGACTATTGCCTTCAAGTGTCAATCATCACACTCCGACGAAGATGATGAAGAAGAAGATGACGAAGAGCTCTCACTTCTAGTCAAAAATGTTCGGAGGATGTACAACAAGGCAAAGTTTCAAGGTAGAAGGAGATGGCAAGGAGGCAAAGAAGAAAGGAAGATTGTGTGCTTCAATTGCCAAAAACCGGGACACATAGTTGCGGAGTGTCCGGACAAAGCAAAGCCCTCCACATCAAAGAAGCCATACAAGAAGAAGGCTATGAAGGCAACTTGGGATTCGGAGACCGAATCCGAAGAAGAGATTGACACCGCCAACATGTGCTTCATGGCCAATGAAAGCACAAGCAAGGTAACCCCTTCCACCCCTTTTGATGATGAACTCTCCATGGATGAACTAGGAGAAGCTTTTGTTGAGTTATCACAAAATTATGATTTCTTGAAGAAAAAGTATTTAAAAATGAAAAAGGAAAATGAATCTTTAAGTCATCAAGTTTTTACTCTTACAAAAGAAAAGGATGATTTGGTTTCCACCTTGACCACTACTAAAAATGATTTTGAAAAATATAAGATTTCTTGCAAAGGTAAGGCCCCACTAATAGATTCTAATGAAGTTTCTATGCTTAAGGAAAGATTAGACTCATTAAGTGTTGTTTTGAAAAATTGTGAATTTGATAAGAAAAGGATTGAGGCTATGTTTCCTAAGAAACAAGCCCCAAAGAAAAATGCTCATGCTCATGTTCATGCTACACAACCTAAACAACATGGCAAACCCCAAAAGCATGCTCACACTACTACACATACACATCATGCATTCATGTATAGAAAAGTGTACTCATGTTCACATTGTGGGCGGAAAGGACACTTAGCAAATTTTTGTTATGATAGACTAAGTGCATCACATCATAATGTTTGGGTTCGTAACACTAACTTTCAAGGACCCAAGAAAGTTTGGGTACCAAAGTCAACAATTATTTTAAATGATGTAGGTACTTTCCAAAGCCCAACGACGTAGAGGTTTGTGGTATCTTGATAGCGGTTGCTCAAGGCACATGACTTGGGACATCAACAACTTTGCAACCCTATCAAGATATCATGAAGGTGGCACCGTCACCTTCGGAGATGACGCCAAGGGTAAAATCATCGGTATTGGTAATGTAAAACTTGGCACCTCTCCTTTAATTGAAAATGTGGTTTTAGTTGATGGCCTCAAGCATAATCTCTTGAGTGTTAGTCAACTTTGTGATAAAGGTTTTGATGTAGTTTTTGACAATGTTGCTTGTAAAGTAATTGATAGAACTTCCAATGTTTGTGTATTTTCGGGTTTTCGTGAAAGCAATGTTTATATGATTGATATGTTAAATATGTCTTGTAATATT
The DNA here is from genome assembly GCA_038442645.1 of Agave tequilana. Classification (NCBI taxonomy): domain Eukaryota; kingdom Viridiplantae; phylum Streptophyta; class Magnoliopsida; order Asparagales; family Asparagaceae; genus Agave; species Agave tequilana. The sequence continues at coordinate 47,561 of JAVJIF010002656.1, forward strand.
ACTTGTTTAAAAGCCCTCGATGATGACTCTTGGTTGTGGCATAGGAGATTAGGGCATATTTCTTTTGATCATATTTCTAGATTAAATTCAAAGGAAATGGTGAAAGGTATTCCTTCATTGAATTTTGAAAAGGACCGAGTTTGTGACTCATGTCAATTTGGGAAACAAACTAAGTCTTCTTTCAAGTCAATTAAGGATATCATGACATCACGTCCTTTGGAGTTAATCCATATGGATCTATTTGGCCCTACACAAACCAAAAGTCTAAGTGGGAATAGATTTGCTTATGTTTTGGTTGATGATTTTTCTAGATTTACATGGGTTTTCTTTCTTGAACATAAAAACCAAGCATTTTCGTATTTCCAAACTTTTAAGAAAAGAGTAGAAAAAGAAAAAGATTCTTTGATTTTGAGAATAAGAAGTGATAGAGGAGGTGAATTCATTAACCAACCCTTTACCACTTTTTGTGATGAACATGGAATAAAGCATGAACTTTCTTGTCCTAGAACTCCACAACAAAATGGAGTAGTTGAACGGAAAAATAGAACATTACAAGAGATGGCTAGGACAATGCTAAGTGAATACGGTCTACCACATTATTTGTGGGCCGAGGCCGTTAATACATCATGCTACATATCAAATCGTGTTTTCTTGTGTAAAAATACTACTAAGACTTCTTTTGAAATGTATTTTTCTAGAAAACCTAATGTTTCCTATTTTAAAGTTTTTGGTTGCAAATGCTTTGTTTTAAACACAAAAGATAATTTAGGAAAGTTTGATGCTAGATCTTATGAGGCTATTTTTGTAGGTTACTCAAACACTAGTAAGGCTTATAGAGTTTTCATTAGATCATCTTTGACTATTGAAGAGTCTATTCATGTTAAGTTTGAGGAATCTAACAAGTTTGTTAAGAATGTTGTAGAAATAGATGCCTTGCATGAAGGCTTGGAGAAAGTCACCTTGGAGGATGCTTCTACCATGGGAGACAAGCCAAAGGATGATGATGGAAGTGAAGCCAAAGTGGAAGAGGCCCAAGGAAATGAACATCAAACAAATGAGGTGGAGCCTACTCAACCACTACCTAAGGATTGGAGATTCAACCCTCATCATCCCAAGGACCTCGTCATAGGTGAAGTATCAAAAGGGGTAACTACTCGTTCTAAAATTCAAGATTTTTGTGGCCACTTTGCATTTATTTCACACATTGAACCCAAAAATGTCCTCGAGGCCGAGGCCGATTCATATTGGTTGCTAGCTATGCAAGAAGAGCTCAATCAATTTGAGCGCAACCAAGTATGGCACCTTGTTCCTAGGCCCCACGATAGACCAACAATTGGTACTAAGTGGATCTTTAAGAACAAGTTGGATGAATCGGGTAATGTAGTTAGAAACAAGGCTAGGTTAGTTGCCCAAGGTTACACTCAAATCGAAGGGATCGATTTTGAAGAAACCTTTGCACCCGTAGCACGGCTTGAAGCCATACGGATGACACTAGCATTTGCCTCATATAAAGATTTCAAATTATTTCAAATGGATGTTAAAAGTGCTTTTCTAAATGGTTTTATTGAAAAGGAAGTGTATGTTGAACAACCCCCCGGGTTTGTTGATCCTACACATCCGGATTTTGTTTTTAAATTAGACAAAGCTCTTTATGGTTTAAAACAAGCCCCTAGGGCTTGGTATGAAAGATTGTCTTCATTTTTGATTTCCAATGGTTTTAAGAAAGGTAAAATTGACACAACATTGTTTACAAAACATGTAGAAAAAGATATTCTTATTGTGCAAATTTATGTAGATGATATTATTTTTGGTTCTACTAATGAATCTCTTTGCAAAGCTTTTGAGTCATGCATGAAGGATGAATTTGAAATGTCTATGATGGGGGAACTCAACTATTTCCTTGGACTCCAAATCAAGCAAAGGAAGGATGGGATCTTCATCAATCAAGCCAAGTACACAAAGGAACTAATCAAAAGATTCGGGCTTGAAGGATCAAAAGTAAGCAAAACTCCCATGGCAACAACTACCAAGCTTGACAAAGATGAACAAGGTAAAAGTGTAGACATTAAACTTTATAGAAGCATGATTGGTAGTTTGCTTTATTTGACGGCTAGTAGGCCGGATATCATGTTTTCCGTTTGTTTATGTGCACGTTTTCAATCATGTCCTAAGGAATCACACTTAATAGCGGTAAAAACGCATAATTAGGTATCTTAAGGGCACAATTGAATTGGGTTTGTGGTATCCTAAAACCGGATTATTTGAAATGAAGAGTTTTTCGGATGCCGACTATGCGGGTTGTAGGGTAGATAGGAAGAGCACAAGTGGAACATGTCAATTCTTAGGTAATTGTCTTGTATCTTGGTCTTCCAAAAAGCAAAATTCGGTAGCCCTATCAACCGCCGAGGCGGAGTATGTTGCGGCCGGAGCTTGTTGTGCACAAGTTCTTTGGATGAAACATACTCTCCTTGACTATGATTTACATTTTGATCATGTTAAGATTTTTTGTGATAATACTAGTACAATTCACATGACCAAAAATGCTAATCAACATAGTAAACCAAGCACATTGATATTAGGTATCATTTTCTTAGAGATCACTTTGAAAAAGGTGATATTGATATTGACTATGTTTCTACCGATTTTCAACTTGCCGATATTTTCACTAAACCTTTAGATTATGCAAGATTTTCCTTTATTTGTGGTGAGTTGAATGTATGTATGATTGATTCTTAAAATACTTTTGTTTTGACATGTTTGTGTTTTGATATGTTTTAACCCTTTTTGATGTATGACAAAAAGGGGGAGAAAAATATACTAGTTTGAATATACTTAGAAAGAATATAAGTTGATTAAAATTGTTGGGAGAAAAATATACTAGTTTGAATATACTTAGATTTTTGAAAATAATAAATTTGTTCATTATTTGGTTTTCCTTGACAAAATTTATGGTGATGACTTTTTTTTCAAATGCTTTATGTATGATTTCATAGTTTTTCATATTCATGATAGATACATAGCATTGTTTGAGGGGAGCTTTCCAAGCTTTTTTCCTCTCTTTATTTGTTTAATAACTATATGTTTTATCATCATCAAAAAGGGGGAGATTGTTGGCCCAAGGTTACAATCACCCTTGTTTAGTGTATTTTGATGATTACAAAACATATTAGTTATTTGTACTAATAACAATTGTTGTTTAAGTGTGTTTCAGGTTTATCATCACACTAGAAGTACTCTCACTCAAATACAAGGTTCTTGGACTCAAGACAATTCTATTTGGGCTCAAGTTGCAAATATTGAAGATCAAGTGAAGATAGCCCACCTTGAAGAATAGCCTTGAAGTCTTTTAGCAAGTTTGTAAGTTTAGAATGTTAAAGTTTGAATATAGGAAATTTGGCTCTAGGATTTGCACACACACTTGTTTCATGTATTTCCTATGTTTTGAAAAACTTGTTTAAAAACATGTACCAAAGCTTTAGTTTATGCCTTAGTTTATATATACATGTACCAAAGCTTTATATCTTGAAAAACTTGTTTAAAACATGTATATAAACTATTTTCTGCATAATACTTAGCTATAGGTATTTTCAAAATGTTTTCACAAAAATTCCATCTTCAAAAACAGCCCAGTTTTCAGCCTCAGGCAACATCGGTCGACCGGCCCGGTCGACCGGCGTTGTGCCTGGACATGCACTGTTTGTGCATGTCCGTCGCTCGACCGGACCGGTCGACCGACAGAGAGCCTTCTGCTCTCGGGAAATTTCGGTCGACCGGACCGGTCGACCGGAAGAAGGAAACTGTGTTTCCTCCTTTTTGGTCGGTCGACCGGACCGGTCGACCGGGAGCCAACGGCTATATCCAGCTAGGCTGGCGGTCGACCGGACCGGTCGACCGCCAAGCCTGCAACACAGCAACGGCTCTTTCCTCTTTGGGATTTTCTGAAAAACTGTTTCTTTTTCTGTTTTAACAGATTTTTGGAGAGTGGTTGGGGAGCTTTTGCAGGTTGAATTAGGTGAAAAGAAATTGTTTTTAACCTATTTTCTAACCCTATAAATAGAGGAGAAGTCTCTCTTCCTCATAACTTAGAAAAATCCTCAAGTTTTGTTGTTTTCAAAAGAGAAAAGAAAAATTGTTTTAAGCCTTCAATTCCTACTCTTTCAAGATTGTTTTTCAGTTGTGTTTGATTCTCTATATCACTCTACAACTGAAGTTTTCTCACCACACTTCATAGAGCCAAAAATCTTATACTCATTCTATAGTGAAGTTGTAATTGAAGTGAGAGTGTTTGTAAAAGAAATTGAGAAAAGTGTAGTGATCAAGTTGTGATCACTTTGTTCTTGTAATTCCTTCTTGTGGAGCAACCTCTTCGGTAGAGGTCCTTTGTACTCGGTGGAGCTCGGTGCTCGGTCTTCGGTAGACCCAATTGTAAAGGCATCCTCGGTGGATAGTGGAAACCCTTCACGGAGGTGAAGGCGGGGACTAGAGCAAGTGTGCTCGAACCTCGAAACAAATCATCTTGTTTGCGATTGCCTTTGCGTTCTTCTTGCTTTTAATTTCTATTGCTTTATATTGCCTTGAATTAATTGCTTGAGAACTAACCCTCTACTTGTGGAATCTTGTGTTGTTTACCTTACTTGCTATACTTGTTGTTTTACATTGTGAGCATTTCATCTTCATCATCATACTTGGCATTGATCGATCACACCTCAATACAACACGGTTGCATTACGCACCTCTAACCCATTTAAGGGGAATTGGGAGGAAGGAGTTCAGAACCTCGCAAGGGGTATTCGGCTCTTAGTCGTGTTTTGAGAGATCGTTGCATCACTCATTTAATTAAAGTTTAAAAGGATCACTAGATTAGAATTCACACCTATTCACCCCCCCTCTAGGTGTTTTTCAAAGAGTAGAAAGGTTAGAACACAAGTAAGGCAGATATGAACAAGTGAATCATAAAACAGGAAATCCAGGTTAAAACTGATTATAAGCAAGATTGATTGTATACGCTTAAGTCACGGTCCCATGAGACTAATACATCGAAGGAATAATCCAAACAAGGAAACCCTCATCTATATACCTTTATCTCATGCCACAGAAATCCAAGCGTATAGAATCAGAGTTGCAAATCATATGAAAGTCAAACAGGAATACATAACAAGAATACTAAGAATCATAACTAGAAACATAACTGGAATAACGGAAATCATAATAAGTATCACAACTGGAAACATAACTGGAATAACGGGAATCATAATAAGTATCACAACTGGAAACATAACTGGAATCATGACTGGAATAACAAGAATCATAATAAGATCCATAACGGTTATCAATTATTATTATAACTCGTCTAACCCATATATCTAGGTATGTGTCTCGGTATCGATCCCAACCCACATACATCCATATATAAGAAAGTCGAGGGTTGTTATCGGAAGCTGATGGAGAACTGATATAGCTTCTTATAGTAGTTCCCATACACCTGGGACCAGTTTTGGAGGCCCAAAGTCCCCCTAACAGTAATCTGTGGGCCCAAAGTCCCACTAACAGTACCGCCAATATGTCATATTCCCATACTATAAGCAAGATATCATTCCGACATCCATCACTTCCTCCCATACCCATACAAGTTGTAGCTTATTAAGATTATCAGGTTACGGGAATAAACAGTCATAACAGTAGTAGCCCTACAGATTCAAGAGGTGGCCCCCACAGATTCAAGAGGTGGCCCCCACCGTGAGGTGTGGCACTTTGTTCCATGTGGCACTTTGTTCTGAGGGGGGGTGGATTCTAGAGGTGGCCCCCACCGAGTATGGTGTGGCACTTAGTTCCATAAAACAAGACAGGATTCCCGTAAACATAATAATTACAAAGTCAGGTGTATCATGCTTGGTTTTAAAAGATAGCATGACAAGGTGGTGATATATCACAAGCAATAAAACATAACAATAGATTGATAATAGGCCGGGTCAGTCATGACATAACAATAGGGTCTAGCAAAGTAGTGGCATGTCAGGTGATATACATGTGTTAAAAGGAAAAGGGTAACTGACAGGTCTGAATTATGACAAGGCAAGAGGAAACATAGAAGCAACGAAGAGTTCAACGACCTCGAAGGGTCTGCCACGCATGGTATACGATAAGGAGTAAGAATATCACTGGCAAGATACAAGTATAAGAATGAAACAAACAGTTGCATGGCAATACATAAACATAGAAATATGAAGTAACTAGAGGTTATATACTTCAAGTAATAGGTCATGAAGTACAATATACAAACATATAACGAAGCATAAGATCCAAATTTAAGATAGTAATTAACTGTAACAGACAGCCAAAGTTAGTCGACTAAGGTCAAGGGAGTAGTCGACTAATAGAAGGGTTAGTCGACTAACAGTAGGGTCTAGTCGACTAAAACTGTGCAACAGAGAGTTGGGTTTCTGATTCAGGAAATGTTAGTCGACTAGGTTAGAAGGGGTAGTCGACTAATAGAAGGGTCAAGTCGACTAACAGACACTTAAGTCGACTAAATCTGTGATACAGAGAGTTGGGTTTGGTTTCAGGAAAAGGTTAGTCGACTAGGGTAAAAAGTATAGTCGACTAGGGGTCTCAAGTCGACTAATATTTATGATAAGTCGACTGGAGCCGAGAGTTGGGTTTTCTGATTTCAAGAAAAGGGTTAGTCGACTAGGGTCAAGGTGTAGTCGACTAATAGGGATCTATAGTCGACTAATAAATAAGATGAGTCGACTAAAACTGTGAATCAGAAAAGGTTACGTTTCAATCTAAGGGTTTCTAGTCGACTAGGTTCTAGGTCAAGTCAACTAATCGTGGTCAAAAACAGAACGCAGAACAGAATTCGCTGGTTGTGTTTGATGATCTAAAAATGTGATTTTTTTTATGACATATGAACACAAGATATGGAGATACAAGTATACTAGGAATGGAACAAGTCTTGGTGAGTAAAAATACTCACTTTGAATGGTTTAATTGAGACTCGATGTACTCGAAGGGATCCCAAGGTGGAGATGATGGCCTCAATCCAAAAGTAGTTGTTGCTTGAGATGGAGAAGATGATCTTGGTGTTGCTTTGGGAGTTGGTGGTTGAAGATGAAGACCTTGATGATGCCCTAGATGAAGCTCTTGAAGTTGGTGGTTGAGTTTGAGATGAAGGGGGGATTTTGGTGAGGGCTTTCTCTTTGATGAAATGAAGAAAAAGGAAAAGAAATGTAAAGGAGTGGTTTATATATGTTTTGGAATTTGTGAAGGAGTTGTAATTGAGATGGAAGAGAGGGGGGTTTTGTGTAAAAGGGGAAGCATGAGGTGTCACTTGACCAATCATGGCCGGCCAAGTGGAGGGTGAGGTGTAGGGTTAGGTGGAGATATTTGAGATGGAAGAGTGTGGAAGAAAATGGATTTTGGAAAAGATTAGGAATATGGGAAAATGGAAATCTCTTTGGCTTGTGATGGCTTGTGAAGGAAGGAAAGAATAAATGAAAAGGGAAAATGGTAATGAAATGATAAAGAGAAGATATTTTCTCTTGAACTCAAATGAAACTGTTAAATAGACAGATACCCGGGTTAAGGTCAAAGATGTGGAAATCATTTCGGAAAATACCGAAATCGTTCGAAATTCAAGTATCTCGGAACGACTCGAAATAATTACCAAAAATCAATAATAATATATAAAGACCAATAGTGAAATCCGTTTGAAGAAATACTTTATAGTTTTAAAACTAAAAATCCCGGAATCAGTTACCTACCGACTCCGATGGAATTTTCATAAAATCACAAAATTCTCAGAAAAAGTATTTAAGTAGGAAATATAATTCTAAAAGATAAAGTCCAAAGGACCATCATGAAATTCCAAACAGTTTGAGAATTAAAAATCCGGGAATCGGTCAGCGGCACTGGCCGACACCGGTTTTGAAGAAATTCAATTTAATCCAAGAAAAATCCAGAAAATCACAGAAAATCTAATATATTGGAAAATAATATTTGAAATCGAAATTGGTCAATTCTACACATCAGAAAGACTAAATCGAAGAATATACTATGATCGGGCCTTCGGTTCAGACTAGGGCTGACTCCGAGTCCACGGATCCACATCCAAGATAAAACAATCATATAAGGAATTCATAATACAGAATAAATACAGGAAACAATTCAAAAAAATACGATCGAAAATCTGAATACGCAACTAAGTACGTATTCCGGGAACGGGGTATTACAATCCACCCACCTTACAAAAAATTGCGTCCTCGCAATTTCATTAAGGGGCAAATTGAACACAAAGGAGGACGAGGGCACGAATAAAGGCTTCATAAAACCAAAACAGGGGATAAGATGAATACAGGAAGGACCAGAATGAACAATGAAAGAATGACAAGAGAAAATATTTAGAATGATAATCAACTCAAATACAAGATATGGGGTAGGGGTTACCATGATATCCCTAAGGCTCCTGATCTGGATACCGGTCTTCACGTTCTGCTGCATCGCCTGATGCTTCTGCTGCCATGATGTAACCTTGGCCTCTACCCTGATCTGCTCTAGCTCTCATTCCCCTCTGCTGATGATCATTCCGTTGGGGTGGAAATGGAACTCTTCGATCAACAGGTTCAGGGTTCCTCCTCAGTGGCGGCGCTGGAAGTGCTGGAGCTGGACGTGCTGGGGCTGGAAGAGCTGGTCTGATCGGTGCCACATGTCCAAACTTTTTGTACTGGCAATCCCTGAGCGTATGACTCCCTTTCCCACATGCCAAACATAATCCATTGGCCACCCAACAATCTCTCTTATAATGTCCGGGCCTGTGGCAGAAGTTGCATACAATCTGAGACAGAGGAGGTTGGAATGGTCTCTCCATCATCGGGCCATGAGCTGTCCTATCTGCATCTTCCTCATCCATTAACTCAAAAGGCCTCTTCTTGACCTGGTTCCTCATCTGGGTCAATCTCTTCTTCTCCAATCCACGCTCCACTTCTCGAGCTATGGTAAGGACTTCTGAATAAGTCTTCAGCTGCTGGGGCATTAGGAATACTTGTATGTCCATCTGCAGGCCCTGCTGAAATCTACTTGCCCGCTTCTCCTCATCAGTCACCATATACGGAGCAAAGCGGCTGAGTCTGAGAAATTCCGCGGCATACTCATCCACGGACTTCTCCCTTTGCTGAAGTCTGATAAACTGCTCTTCCATATCTTTCTGAGCAGTAGCAGGGAAGAATCTGCTATAAAAACTCTTGGAGAACGTGTCCCAAGTGACAGGCTTCTCCAATCTTGCCTCCTCAGCTAGCCACCAAGTTCTAGCTATATTCTTCAATTGAATCTTGGCGACCTCCACTTGGTTCTCCTGTGGAACTCTGGCTGCATTCAACAAGTCTGATGTGTCTGTCAGCCATTGCTCAGCATCCAAGGGTTTCTCTTCACCCGTGAATATGGCCGGTTGCAGCCGTCTGAAATCTGAAATATTCCCCGGCCTCTGTTCCTTAGGGGCTGCCAACTCCTGCCGAAGAAGTTCGATCTGCTGCTGCTGGTTCTCCATCATCAGCTGGATAACTCTCAGTATATCCACATTCTCTCCCGCTGCTCCATTCCATGCTGGTCCAGAGATGCTACGACCCGATCTTCTATCCATACTAAGATGGCTAAAGATAACTGGAAGGAGTTGGAAAAATGGAAGGATTTCAGGATATGAAGGAAGGAATCAAGAAGAGTTAGATGAATCAAGAAGGACAAGATAACTTTGTACATTGTAGTTGGCATTAGCAATTTACTAGAATTTGCCGCTTGATTGTACTATAGGTGGGAGAGCCTAGGCTCTGATACCAACCTGTAACGCCCCGATCCCACGGATACGGGGACGTCACTGCAACGTATATATGTAGGTCAGAAAGTGCCCCCACGTATATACGCTAAGCATAAAAGTACAAGCAAGGGATCAGAGTACAACACAAAGCGTGGTATACATACACATGCCAACATAAAAGGTACATATACAAAGTCATCACAGTGTATGATAAACATTACATATTACATATGTCTTTTATCACAACCAAGTCCAAAAGTAAAATATACAATAAAGATACAAAATGCTCACGAGAAGGGTGAAGATCCCGTGAGTCAAAAGGAGTCTGGCACGAAGGAAGTAGAGTTAGTCTGCCTGCTCACTAAAGAAAGCTCGATCTACTGTGGACAGCTCCACTTCGATCCAAGCTTCAACCTGAACATACAAATCCAAGGGAGTCAGGACCTCCCAACAATGAACAGGCTACAGCCAAATGGCTAAGTGACAAGAGTAGAAAGGTTAGAACACAAGTAAGGCAGATATGAACAAGTGAATCATAAAATAGGAAATCCAGGTTAAAACTGATTATAAGCAAGATTGATTGTATACGCTTAAGTCACGGTCCCATGAGACTAATACATCGAAGGAATAATCCAAACAAGGAAACCCTCATCTATATACCTTTATCTCATGCCACAGAAATCCAAGCGTATAGAATCAGAGTTGCAAATCATATGAAAGTCAAACAGGAATACATAACAAGAATACTAAGAATCATAACTAGAAACATAACTGGAATAACGGAAATAATAATAAGTATCACAACTGGAAACATAACTGGAATAACGGGAATCATAATAAGTATCACAACTGGAAACATAACTGGAATCATGACTGGAATAACAAGAATCATAATAAGATCCATAACGGTTATCAATTATTATTATAACTCGTCTAACCCATATATCTAGGTATGTGTCTCGGTATCGATCCCAACCCACATACATCCATATATAAGAAAGTCGAGGGTTGTTATCGGAAGCTGATGGAGAACTGATATAGCTTCTTATAGTAGTTCCCATACACCTGGGACCAGTTTTGGAGGCCCAAAGTCCCCCTAACAGTAATCTGTGGGCCCAAAGTCCCACTAACAGTACCGCCAATATGTCATATTCCCATACTATAAGCAAGATATCATTCCGACATCCATCATTTCCTCCCATACCCATACAAGTTGTAGCTTATTAAGATTATCAGGTTACGGGAATAAACAGTCATAACAGTAGTAGCCCTACAGATTCAAGAGGTGGCCCCCACAGATTCAAGAGGTGGCCCCCACCGTGAGGTGTGGCACTTTGTTCCATGTGGCACTTTGTTCTGAGGGGGGGTGGATTCTAGAGGTGGCCCCCACCGAGTATGGTGTGGCACTTAGTTCCATAAAACAAGACAGGATTCCCGTAAACATAATAATTACAAAGTCAGGTGTATCATGCTTGGTTTTAAAAGATAGCATGACAAGGTGGTGATATATCACAAGCAATAAAACATAACAATAGATTGATAATAGGCCGGGTCAGTCATGACATAACAATAGGGTCTAGCAAAGTAGTGGCATGTCAGGTGATATACATGTGTTAAAAGGAAAAGGGTAACTGACAGGTCTGAATTATGACAAGGCAAGAGGAAACATAGAAGCAACGAAGAGTTCAACGACCTCGAAGGGTCTGCCACGCATGGTATACGATAAGGAGTAAGAATATCACTGGCAAGATACAAGTATAAGAATGAAACAAACAGTTGCATGGCAATACATAAACATAGAAATATGAAGTAACTAGAGGTTATATACTTCAAGTAATAGGTCATGAAGTACAATATACAAACATATAACCGAAGCATAAGATCCAAATTTAAGATAGTAATTAACTGTAACAGACAGCCAAAGTTAGTCGACTAAGGTCAAGGGAGTAGTCGACTAATAGAAGGGTTAGTCGACTAACAGTAGGGTCTAGTCGACTAAAACTGTGCAACAGAGAGTTGGGTTTCTGATTCAGGAAATGTTAGTCGACTAGGTTAGAAGGGGTAGTCGACTAATAGAAGGGTCAAGTCGACTAACAGACACTTAAGTCGACTAAATCTGTGATACAGAGAGTTGGGTTTGGTTTCAGGAAAAGGTTAGTCGACTAGGGTAAAAAGTATAGTCGACTAGGGGTCTCAAGTCGACTAATATTTATGATAAGTCGACTGGAGCCGAGAGTTGGGTTTTCTGATTTCAAGAAAAGGGTTAGTCGACTAGGGTCAAGGTGTAGTCGACTAATAGGGATCTATAGTCGACTAATAAATAAGATGAGTCGACTAAAACTGTGAATCAGAAAAGGTTACGTTTCAATCTAAGGGTTTCTAGTCGACTAGGTTCTAGGTCAAGTCGACTAATCGTGGTCAAAAACAGAACGCAGAACAGAATTCGCTGGTTGTGTTTGATGATCTAAAAATGTGATTTTTTTTATGACATATGAACACAAGATATGGAGATACAAGTATACTAGGAATGGAACAAGTCTTGGTGAGTAAAAATACTCACTTTGAATGGTTTAATTGAGACTCGATGTACTCGAAGGGATCCCAAGGTGGAGATGATGGCCTCAATCCAAAAGTAGTTGTTGCTTGAGATGGAGAAGATGATCTTGGTGTTGCTTTGGGAGTTGGTGGTTGAAGATGAAGACCTTGATGATGCCCTAGATGAAGCTCTTGAAGTTGGTGGTTGAGTTTGAGATGAAGGGGGGATTTTGGTGAGGGCTTTCTCTTTGATGAAATGAAGAAAAAGGAAAAGAAATGTAAAGGAGTGGTTTATATATGTTTTGGAATTTGTGAAGGAGTTGTAATTGAGATGGAAGAGAGGGGGGTTTTGTGTAAAAGGGGAAGCATGAGGTGTCACTTGACCAATCATGGCCGGCCAAGTGGAGGGTGAGGTGTAGGGTTAGGTGGAGATATTTTGAGATGGAAGAGTGTGGAAGAAAATGGATTTTGGAAAAGATTAGGAATATGGGAAAATGGAAATCTCTTTGGCTTGTGATGGCTTGTGAAGGAAGGAAAGAATAAATGAAAAGGGAAAATGGTAATGAAATGATAAAGAGAAGATATTTTCTCTTGAACTCAAATGAAACTGTTGAATAGACAGATACCCGGGTTAAGGTCAAAGATGTGGAAATCATTTCGGAAAATACCGAAATCATCCGAAATTCAAGTATCTCGGAACGACTCGAAATAATTACCAAAAATCAATAATAATATATAAAGACCAATAGTGAAATCCGTTTGAAGAAATACTTTATAGTTTTAAAACTAAAAATCCCGGAATCAGTTACCTACCGACTCCGATGGAATTTTCATAAAATCACAAAATTCTCAGAAAAAGTATTTAAGTAGGAAATGTAATTCTAAAAGATAAAGTCTAAAGGACCATCATGAAATTCCAAACAGTTTGAGAATTAAAAATCCGGGAATCGGTCAGCGGCACTGGCCGACACCGGTTTTGAAGAAATTCAATTTAATCCAAGAAAAATCCAGAAAATCACAGAAAATCTAATATATTGGAAAATAATATTTGAAACTGAAATCGGTCAATTCTACATATCAGAAAGACTAAATCGAAGAATATACTATGATCGGGCCTTCGGTTCAGACTAGGGCTGACTCCGAGTCCACGGATCCACATCCAAGATAAAACAATCATATAAGGAATTCATAATACAGAATAAATACAGGAAACAATTCAAAAAAATACGATCGAAAATCTAAATACGCAACTAAGTACGTATTCCGGGAACGGGGTATTACAATCACAAAGATCTCAAATACAATGGAGTACCCAACTCCTACAGTCTCAAGAACAAGTAATTTCCTTGGTAGCCAAAAGACCACAAACTCTCTCTTTCAAATATCTCTTCCCTTACAAAGGTCCTTAGAGAATATTGAGTAGGAATGAAGCTCTTGTGTGTAAGGAGAAAAGAGAATTAAATCCGAGAGTATTTGAAAAACCCTTCAGAAAATCAGTGAGAAATTCAACACAAAAACCAAGAAACAAGTCTCTTTTGAAAGCCTTAAACTCTTGAATTTTCTAGCAATAATTGTTGTAACAAATCTCTCCCCAAACACCCCTATTTATAGGAGAGGGCTAGGGTTTAGGGATAAAACATAATTACTGATGTTTAGGAGGTAATTAGATCAAAATATATCCTTAAACGAATTTTTAAACACAAAAGATAAAAATAAACAGCTCTTAAAAATCTGCCCGTTACTGTTCAAACGGTCAGATCGGTCGACTGGGCCGGTCGACCGGTAGATCAAAAATTTGACCGTTATAGGCCAGCGGTCGACCGACCCGGTCGACTGAGAAAACCTGTGAGCAAAAACAATATCTCGGTCGACCGCCCCGGTCGACTGGCATACATGCACACTGATACGTGCCTCTGCTAGGACTGCGGTCGACTGGTCCGGTCGACCGGACCAGACTAACACAGACTCGGTCGACTGTCCCGGTCGACCGGATCTGGTCAAAAATCATTTTTAAGAAAGAAAACAAAGAGGATTTTGATTTTAACAAAAATACTTTTGAACAGGAAATAGTATAAAATATAAAGATGTATCTGTAGGCAAAAACTTGTATGCAAAATATTTTTGTATAATTTATGAGAAATTATTTTGGAATGAGCATGTGCGCAAAAGCGTGTGTGATAGAGCTTCAAACCTATCCACTATTCTTTAACATACTATAAACTGAAAAACAAATTACATGAAGACTTCTTGAGCTATCTTCAAGTCTTTGAGCCATCCAATGCCTTGCTAGTGCCTTCTCTTCTATGATCCTTCCTTGATGTGCAATATGCCTTCCTTACTTTGTGGAACTTAGAAGTTCTTGCAATAGCTAAGCGAATGGTCTCTAAACATGGTACAAACCTGAAACTTATCTTAACAAACTTATTAGTACCAAATAGCTCATATTTGGTTTGTCATCATCAAAACATAAAACAATTGGAGAGTGTAACCTCTTGGGCCAACAATCTCCCCCTTTTTGATGATGACAAAACAAATAGGCTATTAACAAAAATATAGGGAGGAGAAAACTCCCCCTCAAATTATGCTATACATAAAACACAAGAATATGCTCAATAATTGAAATGATGCACCAATTATTGAAACTAATATAAAACACAAAAATTGCTCTTGATACCAAAAATACCAAAACAACTAAAACACAAGAATTCTCAAAATACATGAATTCAAAAAAAATAAACATAAAACTCATAAAACAAATCTTTAAAATTAAAGCAAATAAATTCATATGGAACCAAGACCAAATGAACTTATTTTTGTCATGTAAACTTATTCTCCCCCTTTTTGTCATACATCAAAAAGGGTTATGAAAAACATATCTATTCAATAATACAAACATTAAGTTCTCCACAAATAAACGAAAATCTAGCAAAATCAAGAGGTTTAGTGAAAATATCGGCTAGTTGTAAATCCGTGGAAACATAATCAATATCTATATCACCTTTCTCAAAATGATCTCTAAGAAAGTGATATCTAATCTCAATGTGCTTGGTCTTACTATGTTGATTTGCATTTTTGGTCATGTGTATAGTACTAGTATTATCACAGAATATTTTTATATGATCAAAGTGCAAATCAAAATCAAGGAGAGTATGTTTCATCCAAAGGACTTGTGCACAACAAGCCCCCGCGGCAACATACTCCGCCTCGGCGGTTGAGAGAGCTACGGAATTTTGTTTCCTAGAGGACCATGAAACAAGACAATTACTAAGAAATTGACATGTCCCACTAGTACTCTTTCTATATACTCTACAACCCGCATAGTCGGCATCCGAATAACTAGTCATTGAAAAATCTATAGTTTTTGGATACCAAAGACCCATTCCAATAGTGCCCTTAATATAACGAATAATGCGTTTTACCGCAATAAGATGACACTCTTTAGGACACGATTGAAATCTAGCACAAAGACACACACTAAACATAATATCCGGCCTACTTGCCGTCAAATATAAAAGACTTCCTATCATGCTTCTATATAATTTAATATCAACATTTTTACCTTGTTCGTCCCTATCAAGCTTGGTTGTAGTTGCCATTGGAGTGTTGCAAGCCTTTGATCCTTCAAGCCCAAACTTCTTTACTAGCTCCTTTGCATACTTGGCTTGGTTAATGAAGGTTACGTCTTGCAATTGCTTGATTTGGAGTCCAAGGAAGAAATTGAGCTCACCCATGGAAGACATTTCAAATTCTAATTGCATTACCTTCTCAAAATCCTTGCATAAAAGCTCATTAGTAGATCCAAAAATTATGTCATCAACATAAATTTGCACTTAAAATATCATTATCAATATGCTTAGTAAAAAGAGTTGTGTCTACTTTGCCTTTAATAAAATCATTTGAAATGAGAAAACTAGAAAGCCTTTCATACCAAGCTCTTGGAGCTTGTTTCAACCATACAAAGCTTTATCAAGTTTAAAAACAAAATCGGGATGAACATGATCAACAAAACCGGGAGGTTGAGAAACATAAACTTCTTCATTAATAAAACCATTCAAAAATGCACTTTTCACATCCATTTGAAAAAGTTTAAAATTTTTAAAACATGCAAAAGCTAGTGTCATCCGTATGGCTTCAAGCCGTGCTACGGGTGCAAAGGTCTCCTCAAAGTCAATTCCCTCAACTTGAGTGTAACCTTGGGCCACTAACCTAGCTTTATTCCTAATGACATTTCCGGACTCATCCATCTTGTTTCTAAAGATCCACTTAGTACCAATTATTGGTCTATCGTGGGGCTTAGGAACAAGGTGCCAAACTTGGTTGCGCTCAAATTGATTGAGTTCCTCTTGCATGGCAAGCAACCAATATGGGTCCGTCTCGGCTTCGAGAATGCCTTTGGGTTCAAAATGAGAAATGAAAGCAAAGTTACCACATAGGTCATGGAGTTTGGAGCGCGTAGTGACTCCTTTAGATGCATCACCCAAGATGAGCTCCTTAGGATGATTTGTAGCGTATCTCCAAGCTTTAGGAAGCGGTTGAGTGCTTTCCTCCTTATCCTCTTGAACTTCACCAATAGGATCTAGCTTTCTTCTTGAGCGGGTGAGTCCTTCAAGGATAGTCTCTCCATGTCTTCACCTAATGGTTCAAACTCTACAACATTCTCAATAAACACATTAGATTCTTCAAACTTAACATGCATGGATTCTTCAATGGTTTGAGAAGATCTAATGAAAACTCTATATGCTTTGCTAGTAGAGGAATATCCAACAAAGATAGCCTCATAAGCCTTAGCATCAAATTTACCCAAATTATCCTTAGTATTCAAAACAAAACACTTGCATCCAAAAACTTTAAAATATGCAACATTTGGTTTTCTAGAATGATACATTTCAAATGATGTTTTTGAAGAATTTTTGCACAAATAAATACGATTCGATATATAGCATGCGGTGTTTACGGCCTCGGCCCATAAATATTGAGGGAGGTCATATTCACTTATCATTGTCCTAGCCATCTCTTGAAGTGTTCTATTTTTCCTTTCTACAACTCCATTTTGTTGTGGAGTTCTAGGACAAGACGTTTCATGCTTAATTCCCTTTTCATCACAATAAGTCATGAAGAGTTGGTTAATAAACTCACCACCTCTATCACTCCTTATTCTCAAAATCGGAAAACCCTTTTCTTTTTCAACTCTTTTTCGAAAAATTTTAAAATGAGAAAAAGTTTGATCTTTATTTTGTAAAAAGAAAACCCAAGTAAAACGGGAGAAATCATCAACCAAAACAAATGCAAATCTACTTCCATTTAAACTCTTAGTTTTAGTTGGTCCAAAAAGATCCATATGAATTAATTCTAAAGGCCTAGTTGACTTGATATCCTTGATTGGTTTAAAGGAAGACTTGGTTTGTTTCCCAAGTTGGCACGCACTACAAATGCGGTCTTTCTCAAAATTCAAGCAAGGTATACCCTTCACCAATTCCTTTGAATTAATCCTAGAGATATGGTCAAAAGATGCATGTCCTAATCTTCTATGCCAAAGCCAAGAATTTTCATCAAAAGCATTTAAGCATTTAGTAGAACAATCTAAATTAAGCATGTCAATAATATAAACATTATTATCACGAAAACCGGTGAGAATACAAACATCGGATTTAACATAAAAAATCTTACAAGAAGCATCATCAAAAACAACTTTAAGTCCACGATCACAAAGTTGACTAATGCTAAGAAAATTATGTTTTAAACCATCTACTAAAACAACATTCTCAATAATAGGAGATGCACCAATTTGAATGTTACCTATACCGATGATAGTTCCTTTGGAGTCATCCCCGAAGGTGACGGTGCCACCTTCCATGTACCTTGATAGGGTTGTGAAGTTGTTGATGTCCCATGTCATGTGTCTTGAACAACCACTATCAAGGTACCACCGCTCCCTACGTCTTGGAGCTTTGGTGTGTACCTACATCAAACAATTTAAGACTTGATTTTGGTACCCACATTTTCTTGGGTCCTCTAGGGTTAGTGTCATGAACCCAAACAAGATTATTTGTTCTATTTAGTTGATCATAGCAAAACTTAGCTAAATGTCCATTTTTACCACAATATGTGCATCTATATACTCTACCATATTTAAAAGCATAATGGTGTGTGATTTGTGAGCATGAGCATTGTGAGCATGAGCATGAGAGGTGCTAGCATGAGAATTTTATCTTGTGAAATTTTAGCATGTGAAGTGTGCTTTTTAGAAAACATGTTTTCAAGTTTCTTAGTATTGAAAGCACAATCATTTAAAACTTTTTCAAAATCATTCATTTTGGATTTAAAAGAGGAAATTTCTTTTTCATCAATAATAGGAGATTTTGCCTTACAAGTACTCTTGTAGGCACAAAATTCTTTTTGTATGGAAATGAAATTAGAAGAAATATCATCTTTTTCTTTAGAAACAATGGCAAGTTGATTCTTAAGAAAAGCAACTTCTTTTTGTAATTTTATGCATTCAAGTTTCTTGTTATCATAAGTTTCAGAAAGTTCTACAAAAGCATGCACTAGAACTTCCTTACTTACATCATCATCTTCATCATCAAGGGATTGAGGGTTACCTTGGGTGTGTTTGCCATGAAACACATATTAGCTTGATCCACCTCCTCTTCGGACTCGCTTTCCGAATCCCATGTTGCTTTGTAAGCTTTCTTTTCCTCCGGTTTCTTTGGCTTGAAGGAGAAAGTCATCTTCTTCTTGAACTCCGGACAATCCGCCATGATATGTCCGGGTTTGCGGCAATTGTAGCATATGATCCTCCGCTCCTCTTTGCCTTCAAATTTTCTCCGGAAGTTAAGCTTGTTCTTCCGGTACATCCTCTTGACGTTGCGAACAAGTAGAGTAAGCTCCTTATCTTCTTCTTCGTCATCTTCATCGTCATCATTGGTGGATGAAGTCTTGAAGGCTATGGATTTCTTCTTTAAAGTAGTGGCCTCTTCTCTTGCCTTCTTCTCCATCTCATGGGTCTTTAGGTTCCCAATGAGACTAATGATGTCCATCTCGTCCTTGTCGTTCAACTCCTTTAAGGTGGTGGCCTTGATCTCCCATGAAGAAGGAAGCGCCCGAATCACTTTCCGCACCTTTTGATCGTTGGAGATGTCATCACCTAATGAAGAAAGACCATTAGTGATTTTAGTGAAACGAGTAATCATATTATCAATAGATTCTTCATCAAGCATTTTGAATGACTCATATTGGGACCTCAAGAGATCTATTTTAGCTCTCTTGACTTGTGAAGTCCCTTCGTGTGTGACCAATAAATGTTGCCAAATCTCATAGGCGGATTGGCAATGAATTACCCGTGTAAGGTCATCCTCATTCAAGGCGGTTAATAGGGAGTTTTGGGCTTTGGAGTTAGCCTCATATTCTCTAAAGTTGAAGTCGGTCCAAGTGCTCTCATCACTATCGGGTGCTACATAGGGTTTAGTCAAGGACTTGGCCACTAAGCTACCCAAAGATTGCAAAAATATAGTCATCCTAACCTTCCAAATTGGGAAATTAAGTCCATCAAATTTAGGAGGGGTTTTGATGTTATCGGCCATGTTTACTAGTGATGAATGAATGAATGAATGAATGTTGATTAGCAAATATTAAGGATCTCTCTATGGATGTTAAGCCAAACCTAGAGTTCAAGCTCTGATACCAATTGAAAATCACCTAGAGGGGGGGTGAATAGGTGATAATGCTAATCAAAGGGCAATTTAAAAATTTAAAGCTACAACAAACACAATCAAGAATCACAAGATGAATGCAAGCAAGTAAGTATGATGAGCAAGTAATAAGTGCAAGCAAAGTAGAGTTAGAATTGCAAGAATGTAAACCAATCGCAAACACAAGGATATGTTATCGAGGTTCGAGCACCCAGCTCTACTCCCCGCCTTCCCCAGAAGGATTCTGACCACTTCCACTATCACAAAGATCTCAAATACAATGGAGTACCCAACTCCTACAGTCTCAAGAACAAGTAATTTCCTTGGTAGTCAAAAGACCACAAACTCTCTCTTTCAAATATCTCTTCCCTTACAAAGGTCCTTAGAGAATATTGAGTAGGAATGAAGCTCTTGTGTGTAAGGAGAAAAGAGAATTAAATCAGAGAGTATTTGAAAAACCCTTCAGAAAATCAGTGAGAAATTCAGCACAAAAACCAAGAAACAAGTCTCTTTTGAAAGCCTTAAACTTTTGAATTTTCTAGCAATAATTGTTGTAACAAATCTCTCCCCAAACACCCCTATTTATAGGAGAGGGCTAGGGTTTAGGGATAAAACATAATTACTGATGTTTAGGAGGTAATTAGATCAAAATATATCCTTAAACGAATTTTTAAACACAAAAGACAAAAATAAACAGCTCTTAAAAATCTGCCCGTTACTGTTCAAACGGTCAGATCGGTCGACTGGGTCGGTCGACCGGTAGATCAAAAATTTGACCGTTATAGGCCAGCGGTCGACCGACCCGGTCGACTGAGAAAACCTGTGAGCAAAAATAATATCTCGGTCGACCGCCCCGGTCGACTGGCAGACATGCACACTGATACGTGCCTCTGCCAGGACTGCGGTCGACTGGTCCGGTCGACCGGACCAGACTGACACAGACTCGGTCGACTGTCCCGGTCGACCGGATCTGGTCAAAAATTATTTTTAAGAAAGAAAACAAAGAGGATTTTGATTTTAACAAAAATACTTTTGAACAGGAAATAGTATAAAATATAAAGATGTATCTGTAGGCAAAAACTTGTATGCAAAATATTTTTGTATAATTTATGAGAAATTATTTGGAACGAGCATGTGCGCAAAAGCGTGTGTGATAGAGCTTCAAACCTATCCACTATTCTTTAACATACTATAAACTGAAAAACAAATTACATGAAGACTTCTTGAGCTATCTTCAAGTCTTTGAGCCATCCAATGCCTTGCTAGTGCCTTCTCTTCTATGATCCTTCCTTGATGTGCAATATGCCTTCCTTGCTTTGTGGAACTTAGAAGTTCTTGCAATAGCTAAGCGAATGGTCTCTAAACATGGTACAAATCTGAAACTTATCTTAACAAACTTATTAGTACCAAATAGCTCATATTTGGTTTGTCATCATCAAAACATAAAACAATTGGAGAGTGTAACCTCTTGGGCCAACATCCACCGTAAGCAAATTCATGACAAAAGGCTAGAACACTTCTAGTTTCCTCATCGGGCACGCATCTCCTAATAATTTGGTCACTACAATATTTGAAAAGGTAAGGATCGTCCCATATGTAATACCGGACTTGAGACAAGAATCGGTATCTATCCTATTTTGACCAATTTGGTGGTGTTTGGTTTGTGACTAAGTAATTTACTATGTCGGCAAACCATGGTTCCGTAGAGATTGCTAGAAGTTGTTCATCGGGAAAATTGTCATTGATGGGCAGTTCGTCGGAAGGTCGACTTTTTATTTTCTTTATAGGATTTTTATTTTTTTAGGTCTTCTATTTTATTTTTAGATTTTATCTTTTTTCTAGATTTTCCCCTTTCTTTTTAGATTTTACCTTTTCTTTTAGAAAAATTTAAAAAAATAAAAAATAAAAAAATAAAAAATATATATAAAAATAAAAACTTTTTGAAATAAGAGACAAAGTTTTGATCTATTTTTAAGAAAATTAAGATGTATCTTAGGAATTAAGAAAGCCTTAATTATGACATCTTAAACCTAGTTGAAATAATAGATCTTGTTTGAGATTATAGGCTAAGTAAGAAAAATTGGTCAGATATTTTTATCTTGAATTTTTTGCCTTAGATAATATGCACTTCACACTTACACATTTCTTGGGATAGAAACAAAGACCAAAAATGCCATGATAAATAAAAAAATATATATATATATATAAATAAAACATCACCTATTAAGCTGGACAATCGTGCCTCAAGAAGCATGATTATTCACGCCTAACGGTGGTAAAAGAAATAAATAATCCCCCTTAGTTATGTGGCCTTTTTTACTCGAGACCTTAAACCCGAGGGATGTTTTCTCATCTGGTGCCCTAAGACCGTCTGGTTTGGGAGTCATCGGTTAAAGGCTCGCTACAAGGGTAAACTAGAAAGCCTAGACTAAGGGAAGAATAAAAATATATATATATATATATATATATATATATATATATATATATATATATATATATATATATATATATATATATATATATATATAGATAAATAAATGGCTTGATGGTTGGAGTTGAAATCCCAGAAATCTTCACGAGCACGGTGTGCATATTATCTAGGTTTTATGAAAGATAAAATATTCAATCCAATTTTGAATTCTTACCTTAATTGAAAACAAGATCTTACATAGAGACTAAGTTTAAGAAAGAATAATTATAGGTGGACTTATGACCTAGGATCACTTATATTTTTACAAAAATAGTTCGTAAACATGTCTCTTGTTCAAAATGAGTTTTTCAAAACACTAACATTTGTCTTCTTTCTTTATGGATTTTGTGGGTGTAATCCGCTGAAAACCCTCAGGAGACAACACTCCTCCTCTAGGGTAACCTAGAGGTTTAACGGCTTGTTGCACACGCTCAGTGCAATCGCGTCACCTGCGAAAGTGGTGTAATAAAATTGGTAGTTAGGATTTTCTTTTCTTTTCTTTGTTTTGCTCGGGACGAGCAAAAGAATAAGTGTGGGGGTGTGATTATAACACAATATTGCATATTTTATCACATAATCCCCATGCATATTACAAATAAATACATGATTTTTACTAATCTTCTCTACATATTTGCAGGTACACACTCTCAAGGAGATAAAGCAAATAATCACTTTAATTAACACTAATTAAAGTGATTAAAATCCAAGATTAAGATAAAGCCAAATTTGAATCCAAGATCCAGAGAGATCCGCGCAACAACCCAAGATTCTAGAAGGCCACGTGGCTAACAACCTCGTAACAACTTCACACCAGAAATCTGTTAGCCAACGGCTTCAGTTGTGCCGCGCCCATGCCGCGCCCCCGCGGCAATCCTGGGGCCGTTGAGCCCCAGATTTTGCGCCAACAGACTGGGTTCTGGATCCTTCTCCTGGGGGCTATAAATACCTGCACCTGGCCTGCGAGCAGGGACTGAACAGCAAGAGGAGGAGATTAGAGATTAGTTGCATGTATTAGGTTTTCTTTATGTTGTAGTCCTCCTTCCTCTTCTTCCCTAGATTTCATTGCAAGAGAGAGATTGTAAGAGAGAGAGAGAGCTTGTACTATCAAGGAGTGACAACTTGAAGCAATACAAGGATTGATCCATTCTCTTCAATTCTACTCGAGCTTGATTCTAGTTTACTCGCTTTCTTTACTTACTTTCTTTACTTGCTTTCTTTTACTTCATGTTTTGCTTTGTTTTTGTTATGGCTTGTAGCTAACTCTTTCTCCATGTACTAGCTAACCACTAGCCTTGCCATCTTCACCAACTCATGGGTGATCGCTTTACTTCATCTTGCAAGTTGGATGGTCTTCTCTTCTCCGACGAGTTAAACCACCCGTCATCATAGTGAGAAAGTAATTAGATCAACACGCAAGACGAAACCTACGCCGATGGAGTGACAACATGAGGCACGCCTTCACTATCACGGAGTTTGGTAAGCTTTGGTAAGGTATTAAGGAAAGCTAGTCGTGGTTTGCTTCTTTCCAAGCAATTCTATTCTTGATTTCTTTTTAATTCTCACCATGAACAATTCTTCCACTTCTTGCATTTCTTGTTCCGTGTTTTATTCATTCTTTTAAGCATAGAAGACACTTCGTTTACTCTTCTCACCACGATTCGTAACGCTTCCATCGCTAGCTCTCCCTGAGGTTCGACACGGTATAGCTCTACGCTATAACGGAGACAAGAAAAGGTTGTATTGAACTTTATAAATACATAGCACCAAGGTAAATTCTAAACAACATTTACATACACCTTTCCCGTCTTAATCAAATTTTTGGCGCCGTTGCCGGGGAGAGCAACGGATTTTCTTTAAAGTGAGAATCTAAACGAATTTTCTTCTCTGTTGCAGGTTACAGGTTGAAGAAACACAAAACCTTGCATAGCAGTGACATATAAGTGGACCTGGGCCTCTGCTCTCGAAAGCAGAGACCAGGATCCCTCAGTTTTGCCGCGTTCCCACGGCAAAAGCCGCGGTTCTGCGGCAGAACTGAGTTGACTACTCACAATTTTTCTGCAGGGATTGCTTCTCTGCAAAATACAGCTGCTGCTATATTCTAAATCCTGTTTGCTTCACCTGATATCTGCTAATTTAATCAACAGTAAAAAATTGGTTGTTAACGTTAAAAATTGATTAGACATTTGCATTTTTAGGCACGTGTCTTTCAATTCTTTACTTTTACTGTTGAAGAGTGCTGGAGGCAAGGTACGTTTTGCATTGCATATAGACTAGGAATCATCTCTTGCTTGATTTTCATGCTTTGAGTGAATCTTAGTGATATTTCTTGTACACTTGCACAAATCAATTTTAAGGGCATAACCCGTAAATAAGATAAGGTGGGGAGTTCATTACCCTTTCCTTAGCCCGAAAACCATTTTCCCAAGCACTCACTAACCCAAGCCTAATTTAATAAAAAAATAGACGTTGGCCCTAGGGACATCTCGGACTCATTTAGGAGATTATCCTAAGGGAGAAAAGTGTTGGAATTTAACTCTTGCAAAATCAGTGTCTAGGAAAGGGGTTGAGGGCCGAAAGTCCGAAGGTTGCTGGTTACTTAATTAAGGAACGTCTCTGATGGAAAACCTCCCACCAACCTTACCCTTCCCTGGCTGATTAGCTTGTGGTTAGAGTCTGCACTAAACCTCCCGTGGACAGTCTATCAGTTAGGAGTCGTCTAAGTCCTAAGTCTACACTAACTTAGGTTAGAATTTTTTTTCTTTTGTTTGTTTGTTTGTTTGTTTGTTTTTGTTTGTATTGTGTGATATGGCTTACAATTACAATTCTTTCCATCCTAATAATAATCCATATTTCACACCATTTCCATATTCGGATAATTCCAACCCGGTGTTTTATAATATGCACCAAACCAAATACACCGGGTTGGCCTTATCCGAATCAATATGACCCATACCCCCCATCTGATAACTATAATTTCAAGATAATTTCAACTCTTCACCGAGTAATTGGGGATTCACATACCCCGAGTCAAATTCTCAAATTCCTTGTCCACCATATTCACCTTGTCCACAGTATTCATTTCCCGATTCCGCTTCATATACTCCTGTTCTGAACCACCATTTGAAGAAAAATCTGAGTACTAAGGAGTTTAGAAGCCAATTTACAGAGAGCTGAGCAGACACTTCCAGAACCATTTGCCTCTCCAATTCCACAGTATTTTCAAGAGTCTTACTCACTTCCACCTTTCCTAATGAATAACCATTGCCTTGGAAACGAGTAAAGATCTCTTGTGTGAGTCCACTTTTTCCTCACCACACATTTTTGACTCACAATTTCATCACCAATTCCAAGACAACACTTCATCTTTCATCAAAGCAATGAAATCATCAATTATGGAAAGATGCTTGAAGACATGACTCATGCTCAAAATGCTAGAAATCGTGACTAGATTTGATGATCCAAACTCTTCATTCTCATCCTATTTCTAATGTCACTAGCCACTCTGTTAAAACCAAAGAGTCATGTAGTCTTGGAAATCTAGATTCAATTTCAGCACACTCACCTGAACTTGTCCAAACTTCAAATCCTATTGACATTTTGGCAAGTTTTTCATTTCCTAAAATTGAACTTGTCCAAACGTCAAATCCCATTGACATTTGGCAAGTTTTCATCTCCTAAACCTGAACCTGTCCAAACTACAGATCCAATTGATATTTTGGCAAGTTTTCTTTTCTGAAATTGAACTCAAACATGAATATGATCCTGAACTTCCATTTGATGATTCAATTTTCCTTCCTGATTCAATTATGACTCCAGTGTCTTCACATGATTTCACTTCATTTCCCGAGTCAGTATTAGATCCAGTACCAATCCATCTTGAAATTGAATCACCAATCATTCATGATGATCATATTGAACTTGACCAATTCCATTCTTTTGAAAATTCCATTGATAAATTGGCAAGTTCACATTTTTGTGGAATATTGAACTACATGAGGAATATGATCTTGAACCCCAACTTCGTGATTCAATCCTTTTTCCTGATTCAATAATGACTCCAGTATCTTTACCTGACTTTAATCCTTTTCCGGAGTCGACATTGGATCTCTTCCAGTTCATAATGAAGTTGAATCACCCATCTTTAAGGATCATATTGAACTTGCCAAATTCCTTACTTTTGAAAGTTCCATTGACAAATGGCAAGTTTCCCATGTATTGAACTACATATGGAATGTGACCTAGAATCTCATAATCTCTTTACTTCTGAAACTGATTGTACAATTCTAGTGGAAGATATTGACTTAAGTTTTGAAGAATTGTACGGTGATGAGCTTGAATTTCTTAAAATTGGAAGTAAAGAGATATCACCTTTAGAAAGTCACATTCCATTGTTGGAAATTGATTGTGGACTTGAGTTTCTATTTCTTGACTTGGACCCAATTTCTGAACTCACTTCGACTCCTGAACCATCACTTGATTTAAATCACCTTACTGAGTCGGTACTAGTTCCTGTCCTTCCTGAGTCCAAGTCAACTGTTCTATCATTCCATACACCATTCTGGGGACAAGGATCTTGATAAAATTGATTCTGAAATTATTTTGAAAATTTGGAAATTAGATGGGGTCATGTATATAATAAAAATCTTCCATGCATACATCATTCTTGTGGGTCATATTCATGAAATTTCTGGTGGGTTCCTCAAAACCCAAAGAAAAGATGATTGGGCCATGTTCCGTGGACCAATCGACCACCACCGGAACCACCACCTTAAGGTAATTTTTTTTTTTTTACTAACATAGGATTTACTAACATAGAATTTAGAAATAAATAAAAAAATAAATAAATAAATAGAAATAAAGGAGGGATTTTTATGCTTAAAAGGAGTTCCCACACTTTCCAAATTCAAATTCTTTCTAAATTCCTAGGATTCTCTCTCTTCCCTAGGATTCCATTCACATTCAAAATTCTTTGACCTAGGGTTGTAATTAAATCTTTGACCTAGGGGTAACTTTGGAAATCCCATTTTTTCTTTCCTTTATAAAAAATCTTCTCCCCAACTCATTCTCCCTTACCCGAGACAATCACTTCAGATCTAGAATTCCTCTTCCACAGCCGACCTCCACCAAATTTTTGATCTCCAGATTATTCCAAACTGCCGCGCCCTACCCCTGACCCGCGGCAAATCTGACACTTCAGGCGCGCCAGTAAGCTCCAGATCGACTGATTTTCTTTGCTGGAGACAGAACCAGATCCCTTCTTCCCGAGGCCATCTCTGGTGCCTTCTGCACCTGTCTTTCGATTTCCCCCCAAGTTAATCCGGGGGTGGTTTGATCTCTTGTTCCTTGCTCTAATTTTCACTGTTAATTATGGCCCCTACTTTATTTGTGGAAAGGGATTTCTCTAAGATTTGAATGATCAAGAGGGTTATGGGCATATATTTTTAGATCGAATGCATGCGTGGAATTGGTATCCCTTAGTTTACGATAACACCAACAATGATGCTTACTATTGCCCTGATTTGGTCAACACATTTTACAACTCATTAGACCATGCATCTGTTAATCGTAACACTCAACAATTCACTGTTCATATGCCATTCGGTGATATCTTTGTCACCGTTCCATTCATTGCTGAGATCACCGATATCCCATTCATCCCCATTGTACTGGCCCTTTGCCACTAATTGATTACATGTCTATCATGGGGGTCCGTTGCACTGAGCAGGACCGTGGGCTCAAAGCCCAATCCACATTTAGGAATGTACATTGCGTTGGACGTTGGCTCCAACGCAATATTTTGGATTAGATCATACCACATCTTTCAACAGACCCGTACTACAAATCATTCATGATCTAATGACTAATACACACTCGGTCTGTTTGAATAGGGCTATTTTTCATGCCATAGTTGATAACTCCTCCCGCACTCGAGGTGCAAAATTTTCTCATCCCGTCTTGATTACACGTTTGTGTAGAAACTTCCTACCAGACGATGTATTTGACTCATTTGCCCGAGTGTCTGTTGTAGCTGAGAAAGCCACCAGTGCATACACTGGTTGCTTACACGCCCTCTGGACACCTCGTGCCCAACCTGAGGACATTCCTGTGGAGTCCTCTTCGGAGGAGAGTTTAGAGGAGGTAGATGAGCCCCAATTCTGGAGACAGGACCCACCAGCCGAACCAAGAGCCTTCATGTCCACCATCTGGAAGGGCATGAAGAAGATTTTTAGGGGTCAGGTGAGGTTGAGGAAGAAGGTGGAGGAGGAATCATCCAGGTTATCCTCCAGGTTAGATGATATTGAGGCGACGCTGAGGAGAACACAGTCGGCAGGACCCAGTACTACTGCGGGTCCAAAGAGGAGGAGGGAGTGACTTTTTACCTTACCTATTTCATGCATCATTTTTATCTTCCATACATTGAGGACAATGCATGAGATAGGTATGGGGGGGTATGTACTAACATAGGACTTTTTATTTTCTTTATAGGATTTTTATTTTTTAGGATTTTCATTTTTAGGTCTTCCATTTTATTTTTAGATTTTATCTTTTTCTAGATTTTCCCCTTTCTTTTTAGATTTTACCTTTTCTTTTAGAAAAATTAAAAAAAATAAAAAAAAATAAAAAATAAAAAATAAAAAAATATAAAAATAAAAAACTTTTTGAAATAAAAGACAAAGTTTTGATCTATTTTTAAGAAAATTAAGATGTATCTTAGGAATTAAGAAAGCCTTAATTATGACATCTTAAACCTAGTTGAAATAATAGATCTTGTTTAAGATTATAGGCTAAGTAAGAAAAATTGGTGAGATATTTTTATCTTGAATTTTTACCTTAGATAAATATGCATTTTACACTTACACATTTCTTGGGATGGAGACAAAGACCAAAAATGCCATATATATATAAAAAAAATTATAAATAAAACATCACCTATTAAGCTGGACAATCGTGCCTCAAGAAGCATGATTATTCACGCCTAACGGTGGTAAAGGAAATAAATAATCCCCCTTAGTTATGTGGCCTTTTTTACTCGAGACCTTAAACCCGAGGGATGTTTTCTCATCTGGTGCCCTAAGACCGTCTGGTTTGGGAGTCATCGGTTATAGGCTCGTTACAAGGGTGAACTAGAAAGCCTAAACTAAGGGAAGAATAAAAAAAAGGAAATATAAATATATATAAATAAATGGCTTATGGTTAGAGTTGAAATCCCAGAAATCTTCACGAGCACGGTGTGCATATTATCTAGGTTTTATGAAAGTTAAAATATTCAATCCAATTTTGAATTCTTACCTTAATTGAAGACAAGATCTTGCATGGAGACTAAGTTTAAGAAAGAATAATATAGGTGGACTTATGACCTAGGATCACTTATATTTTTGCAAAAATAGTTCGTAAACTTGTCTCTTATTCAAATGCGTTTCAAAATACTAACATTTGTCTTCTTTCTTTATGGATTTTGTGGGTGTAATCCGCTAAAAACCCTCAGGAGACAACACTCCTCCTCTAGGGTAACCTAGAGGTTTAACGGCTTGTTGCACACGCTCAGTGCAATCGCGTCACCTGCGAAAGTGGTGTAATAAATTGGTAGTATAGATTTTTTTTCTTTTTCTTTGTTTTGCTCAGGACGAGCAAAAGAATAAGTGTGGGGGTGTGATTGTAACACAATATTGCATATTTTACCACATAATCCCCATGCATATTACAAATAAATACATGATTTTTACTAATCTTCTCTATATATTTACAGGTCTACACTTAAATGGAGTGAAAACAATAATCACTTTAATTAGCAATAATTAAAGTGATTAGTTTCAAATCCAAGATTAAGCCCAAATCTAATCCAGAATCTAGAGAGATCCGCGCAACAAACGAAGAATCCAGAAGGTCCACGTGGCTGAACAAACTCGTAACAACCCACAACAGAAAGTGGTTAGCCAACGGCCACCGTTATGCCGCGCCTTGCCGCCCCAACGCGGCAGATCTGGGGCCGTTGAGCCCCAGATTTTGCGCCAACAGACTGGGTTCTGGATCCTTCTCCTGGGGGCTATAAATACCTGCACCTGGCCTGCGAGCAGAGACTGAACAGCAAGAGGAGGAGATTAGAGATTAGTTGCATGTATTAGGTTTTCTTTATGTTGTAGTCCTCCTTCCTCTTCTTCCCTAGATTTCATTGCAAGAGAGAGATTGTAAGAGAGAGAGAGAGCTTGTATCATCAAGGAGTGACAACTTGAAGCAATACAAGGATTGATCCATTCTCTTCAATTCTACTCGAGCTTGATTCTAGTTTACTCGCTTTCTTTACTTGCTTTCTTTACTTGCTTTCTTTTTACTTCATGTTTTGCTTTGTTTTTGTTATGGCTTGTAGCTAACTCTTTCTCCATGTACTAGCTAACCACTAGCCTTGCCATCTTCACCAACTCATGGGTGATCGCTTTACTTCATCTTGCAAGTTGGATGGTCTTCTCTTCTCCGACGAGTTAAACCACCCGTCATCATAGTGAGAAAGTAATTAGATCAACACGCAAGACGAAACCTACGCCGATGGAGTGACAACATGAGGCACGCCTTCACTATCACGGAGTTTGGTAAGTTTTGTAAGGTAGCTAGGTAAGCTAGTCGTGGATTGATTCTTTCCAAGCAATTCTATTCTTGATCTCTTTCCAATTCTCATCATGAACAATTCTTCCACTTCTTGCATCTCTTGTTCCATGTTTTATTCATTCTTTTGAGCAAAGAAGACACTTCGTTTACTCTTCTCACCATGATTCGTAACGCTTCCATCGCTAGCTCTCCCTGAGGTTCGACACGGTATAGCTCTATACTATATCGGAGACAAGAAAAGGTTGTATTGAACTTTATAAATACATAGCACCAAGGTAAATTCTAAACAACATTTACATACACCTTTCCCGTCTCAATCAACTATCACATAACTATGATTCTCAAAAAGAAATATTTGAAAATGAAAAAGGAAAATGAATCTCTAAATCATAAAGTTTTTACTCTTACAAAAGAAAAAGAGGATTTGTTTTCTACTCTTGTTTCTACACAAAAGGACTTTGATAACTATAAAGTTTCATGCAAAGGTAAATTTTCACAATTTGATGAAAATAAAATTTTCATGCTAAAGAGAAAATTGATTCATTAGGAGTAATCTTAAAAAAATGTGAATTTGATAAGAATAGACTAGAGGCTATGTTTCCTAAGAAACAAGTCCCTAAGAAACATTCTCATACTATTCATGCTCATGTTCATAAATCACAACCTTTACATCATGCCAAGCGCCCTAAACATGCCCACACTCCACACACACATCATGCATTCATGTATGGCAAAGTATTTTCATGCACATATTGTGGTCGTAAAGGTCATTTGGTTAAATTTTGCTATGATAGGCTAAATGCTTCACATAATAATATTTGGGTTCGGAATACTAACTTTCAAGGACTCAAGAAAATTTGGGTACCAAAATCAACGAATTTGTTAAATGATGTAGGTACATTCCAAGGCCCAACGACGTAAAGGATTGTGGTATCTTGATAGTGGTTGCTCAAGGCACATGACTTGGGATATCAACAACTTTGCAACCCTATCAAGATACCATGAAGGTGGCACCATCACCTTCGGAGATGATGCCAAGAGAAAAATCATCGGTATTGGTAATGTTAAACTTGGTACATCCCCTTTAATAGAAAATGTTGTTTTAGTTGATGGCGTCAAGCATAATCTCTTGAGTGTTAGTCAACTTTGTGATAAAGGTTTTGATGTTGTTTTTGATAACATAGCTTGTAAAGTTATTGATAGACTATCCAACACATGTATATTTCTGGATTTCGTAAAAGTAATGTATACATGATTGACATGTCTAATATGTTATGCAATGCTACTTGTTTGAAAGCCCTCGATGATGACTCTTGGTTGTGGCATAGAAGATTAGGCCACATTTCTTTTGACCATCTATCTAGATTAAACAACAAGGAAATGGTGAAAGGTATTCCTTACTTGAACTTTGAAAAGGACCGCATTTGCGATGCGTGCCAACTTGAGAAACAAACCAAGTCCTCTTTCAAGTCAATCAAGGATATCATGACATCACGTCCCTTGGAGTTGATCCATATGGATTTGTTTGGTCCTACTCAAACCAAAAGTCTAAGTGGGAATCATTTTGCTTTTGTCTTAGTTGACGATTTCTTGCGTTTTTCATGGGTTTTCTTTTTAGAACACAAAAATCAAGCCTTTTTATATTTTCAAGCCTTTAAGAAAAGAGTTGAAAAAGGAAAAAGATTCTTCTATTTTAAGAATAAGAAGTGATAGAGGTGGTGAATTCAATAACCAACCCTTTACCACTTTTTGTGAAGAACATGGAATCAAGCATGAACTATCTTGTCCTAGAACTCCACAACAAAATGGAGTCGTTGAGAGGAAAAATCGGACTTTACAAGAGATGGCTAGGATAATGATTAATGAATATGGTCTCCCTCATTATTTATGGGCCGAGGCCGTTAACACATCTTGCTATATATCAAATAGAGTTTTCTTATGCAAAAATACTTCAAAAACATCTTTTGAGATCTATTTTTCTAGAAAGCCAAATGTTTCATACTTTAAGATTTTTGGATGTAAATGCTTTGTTTTGAATACTAAAGATAATTTAGGAAAATTTGATGCAAAGTCTTATGAAGCAATTTTTGTTGGTTATTCTAATACTAGTAAAACTTATAGAGTTTTCAATAAGTCATCCTTGACTATTGAAGAATCTATATATGTAAAGTTTGAGGAATCTAATATGTTTGTTAAGAATGTTGTAGAAATAGATTCCCTAAATGAAGACATGGAAAGAGCTACTTTGAAGGACTCACCTACTATTGAAGACATGCCAAAGGATGATGAAACAAATAAAGTTCAAGAAAATGAGGTTCAAGGTAATGAAATTCAAGAAGTTGAAATGGAGCCTACTTAACCTTTTCCAAAAGATTGGAGATACAATCCACATCATCCCAAGGATCTTATTATAGGTGAAGTATCAAAAGGGGTAACTACTCGTTCTAAACTTCATGATTTTTGTGAACACTATGCTTTTATTTCTCACTTTGAACTAAAGTACATCTCGAAGCCGAGGGCGACTCATATTGGTTGCTAGCCATGCAAGAGGAGCTCAATCAATTCGAGCCAACCAAGTTTGGCATCTTGTTCCTAGGCCCCACGATAGACCAACAATTGGTACTAAGTGGATCTTTAAGAACAAGTTGGATAAGTTGGGAAATGTTATTAGGAATAAAGCTAGGTTAGTTGCCCAAGTTTACACTCAAGTCGAAGGTATCGATTTTGAGGAAACTTTCGCACCCGTAGCACAGCTTGAAGCCATATGGATGACACTTGCATTTGCTTCTTATAAAGATTTTAAGCTTTTTCAAATGGATGTAAAAAGTGCCTTCTTAAATGGATTTATTGAAGAGGAGGTGTATGTTGAACAACCCCCGGGTTTGTTGATCCTACACATCCGGATTTTGTTTTCAAACTTGACAAAGCTCTTTATGATTTAAAACAAGCCCTAGGGCTTGGTATGAAAGACTTTCTTCTTTTCTAATTTCTAATGGTTTTAAGAAAGGAAAAATAGATACTACTTTGTTTATAAAACATGTTGAAAATGATATACTTATAGTTCAAATATATGTGGATGATATCATATTTGGTTCTACTAATGAAAATCTTTGCAAATCTTTTGAATCATGCATGAAGAAAGAATTCGAGATGTCTATGATGGGTGAGCTTAACTACTTCCTTGGACTCCAAATCAAGCAAAGGAAAGATAGGATCTTCATCAATCAAGCCAAGTACACAAAGGAACTTATCAAGAGATTTGGGCTTGAAGGGGCTAAAACAAGCAAAACTCCCATGGCAACTACCACAAAGCTTGACAAGGATGAACAAGGTACAAGTGTAGACATTAAGCTTTATCGTAGCATGATTGGTAGCTTGTTGTATTTGACGGCTAGTAGGCCGGACATTATGTTTTGTTGGCCCAAAGGCCTTCCACTCTAGTTTTGATGATGATTAACTCATGTAGTTATGTGTACTAATAATCTTGCAATGTTTAAGTTTCAGATATTTAACAAGATATTAGTTGGTGAAAGCTTCCACACATCTTTCACAAGGTGATTCAAGAGCCTAAGCATCAAAGATGACATCTAGCACTCATTGGAGTCAAGCTTGGTGAATCACGGTTTGGACCGAGTCAACTTGGAGACGGCGCTCTACAAGAAGACTTAGGTATCCCTAGTTTAGTTTGTGTTTAGATCCAAATTGTAAAGATTAGAATTGTATGATAATGCTCAAGTTCACAACACACACGTTTCATGTTTTGAATATTGGTTTTTGGTTTTTCGGTTTTAGGTTTAACCGATCTTGGTTTTCATGAATAGATAGATCAAAACAAGTTTATATGGTTTAATGTATATATGATTTGTTCTATATACATGCATGCTTTAATTTCCTAGACAAACTTAGTTTTGACTCCTTTATTCATGTGTTATATGTTTTGGTATTTTTGACAAAACATATTTTGGAATTAATGACAAAAACTATGATATATATTTGTTTCATGTATATTGGATTTCTATCCATATGCATCATGCTTCAAAGTGTTTAATTATCATGTTTTTGTATCTGGAAGTGTTTTGGACAAAACGTATTTTCTATTCAAAATTCAAGTTTTAGAAAATACAGTTTTTGTTTTTTTTTTGGTAAAAATGATTAGACACAAAAATAGTTCATATTGATTGATATTTGAGCTAAACTTTTTACCACATGTTTATATATCAATGCAAAATGATAAAACTATTTTTGGTGATTTTTAGAAAAGATAAAAGAATTTTTAAACATATTTCTAATTGAATTTTCTGTTCCAGGCTTCAACCAAGTCGACTAGTAACCTGACTAGTCGACTAGGGCTGAGGTTGGTCGACCGGGACGGTCGACCGACGTGCACAGATCTGTGCACGTTTGGAGTCACTGGGACGGTCGACCGGACCGGTCGACCGGACTGAGAGCAGTCTGCTCTCTGTTTGTTTCGGTCGACCGGCGGTCGACCGCCAGGGTATTTCTGGCAGTTCTGCTGCCAACGGCTATTTTCTGGATTAGCCTATAAATACCCCATTTGCAAGAGTTTTTCTCTAAGAATTTTTGGGCTAAAATTTTCATTCTCTCAGGTGTTTTTGCTGCAATCAAAATAGGTTTTTGATTCAAATTGAACAATCTTTTTGGTGTTTCATTAGGGTTTGAAAAATCAAAGAAAAGGGTTTTGGGAAAAGCTTTTGAATCGAACTTCTCTATCTTGGTTTCATTTATTTCCCAAAGATTTTCTTTGAGTTGCTGGTTTCAAATCCCTTGGTTTTCTCCACACTTGAGCTAAAATCTACTATCTTTTCTATAGGATTTTGTGTGGGAAAAGAGATTGTTTTGTGGTTGTTGTTTGAAACCACTAAGTTGTAAACCCTATCTTTAGCTTGGCTTTGTGCCTTTCCCTCATTGTGTTGAGGAAGTTTGGCTATTGGGTTGTATCCCTCAAGGTTGTGAGGTGATCCTTGTATTGGTTTTGAGTTTGGAAATCCCTCAAGTTGTGAGGAGATTGTTGGCTTGGAGTTGTGCCTCAAGGAGGAGGTTGTGATTGTAAAGAGAGGAGTTGGGTACTCCTTGTGAGAGTTCTTGGTGAACTAGCTAGTGGATTAGAAATCCTTCGTGTGTCGAAGGCGGGGATGTAGAGCTGGGTGCTCGAACCTCGATAACATATCTCTGTGTTTGCGTTTGATCCATTGACTCTCTCTCTATCTCTCTCTTTACTTTGTGTATTGTACAAATTTCTATATCTTATACTTGCTTATGTGTGCATTATTGTTGTAATTGCAATTAGTTTTTAAATTCCGCATTAGTTCACTAGATTAGCTTCGTCACCTATTCACCCCCCTCTAGGTGACATTTCAGTTTTGTGTATGTCTTTGTGCTCGATTTCAATCGTGTCCTAAAGAATCTCATTTGATTGCGGTAAAACGCATTATTAGATACCTTAAGGGTACAATTGAAATGGGTTTGTAGTATCCGAAGACCGAACAATTTTCTATGACAAGTTTTTCGGATGCCGACTATGCGGGTTGTAGAGTGGATAGGAAGAGTACAAGTGGAACATGTCAATTTCTTGATAATTGTCTTGTTTCTTGGTCTTCCAAAAAGTAAAATTCGGTAGCCCTCTCAACCGCTGAGGCGGAGTATGTTGCGGCCGGAACTTGTCGTGCACAAGTTCTTTGGATGAAATATACTCTCCTTGACTATGATTTGCATTTTGACCATATTAAAATATTTTGTGATAATACTAGTACTATTCATATGACTAAAAATGCAAATCAACATAGTAAAACTAAACACATTGACATTCGGTATCACTTTCTTAGAGATCATTATAAGAAAGGTGATATTGACATTGATTATGTTTCTACCGATTTTCAACTTGCCGATATTTTTACAAAACTATTAGACTATGCTAGATTTTCCTTTATTTATGATGAATTAAATGTTTGTGTTATGGATTCATGAGAAAATTTTATTAACAAGGTTTACCCTTTTTTGATGTATGACAAAAAGGGGGAGAAATAGTTAGTTTATAGTTTTGAGTTAAATTATAACAAGTTAGTTTTGAGTTTTGAATTTTTGAAATTTTGACTTTTGAGATTATAACAAGTTAGTTTTGAGTTTTGGTTTTTGAATTATAAAAAGTTAGTTTTTGAGTTAAGAGTTTTGAGCAATATGTTTTGTATTCCTATGTTTTTCTTATGCCAAAATTCTTAGTTTCTACTTTTTATGTATATAGCCATTCATTTATATAGCATGATTTAAGGGGGAGCTTCCAAGCTTTTTTCCCGTATTCTTTAAATAACTCATATGTTTTGTCATCATCAAAAAGGGGGAGATTGTTGGCCCAAGGTTACAATCACCCGGTTTTTGAGTTTTGATGATTACAAAACATATATAGTTATCTGTACTAATCATTTTAGTGTTTAAGTGTATTTCAGGGTTCTAAGGATTCATGAAGTGTTCTTCCCTATAGGAAGGTCGTTTTGACTCAAGTTGGTTCATTTCGGGTTCAAGATATCAAGCTTTCATGATCACATATGAAGAAGCCCACTTGAAGACCTTGTAGTCACCTAGAACCTATGTAAGAATTAGTTTGTTAAAGAATGAGGTTGTGTTAAGTTGGCTCAAGAAAAAATATACACACCATCACTTTCCGAAATACGATTTTTGTTTTTGGTATTTGATTTAGGATCATGCCTTGTTAGTTATACATGACTCAAATTTTTATGAATTTTATATCTTGTTTATATCATGTATACCAACCTTTATAGCATGATACTTAATCATATAGCCTTACAAAATTATTTTGAAAATGTTTCAAAGTTCAAATAATTTCCTATAAAAATACTGTTTCAGGCCTGTCGGTCGACCGGTCCGGTGACCGGTCCATTTTAGGCCTGATCGGTCGACCAGACCGGTCGACCGAGCCTTATGGTCAGGGCGTGCACATTTGTGCACGTCTGTCGGTCGACCGGATCGGTCGACCGACTGGAACCACTTTGCTCTCGGGTTTTTGTCGGTCGACTGGGTCGGTCGATCGGGTCGGTCGACCGACAGAACAAAGAGAACTTTTCTTTTGACTGCCGGTTGACCGACCGGTTGACCGAGTCCAACGGCTAGTTTGCCAAATGGGCTACCGGTCGACCGGTCCGGTCGACCGACAGCCGCCAGCAGCCCCAACGGCTACTTTTTTATTTCTGGTTTCTTGATTTGATTGGGATTTGTGTGTCAGCTAATCCTGAAAATTTGGGGGCTACTTTTTGACCTAATAAGCTAGTTTTAATCATGTTTAGATTTCCTCTAATCCCTATAAATAGAGGGGATTGGTCACTTGCAAAATACAATAAAATACCCATTATTTTTAAGTTTCAAAAGAAAGAAAAGTTTTTCAAAGCATTCAATTTTCTAGTGCATTCTTGGTTACTTATTTTCAGTTGTGTTTCAAGCAAATTTTTACTACTTTATAACTGAATTTTTCTCACTATACTTCTTGAGCCAAAAATCCTCCTCATTCTATAAGGAAGTTATAAAAGTGAAGTTGTGATCACTTGTTGATCACTTAGTTACTTGTTCCTTCTTGTGTTGAGATCCCTCTTCGGTAGAGGATTGTAATTGGTGGAGTTTGGTACTCCGGTCTTCGGTAGACCTTTGTAATTCCTCGGTGGA
Organism: Agave tequilana; assembly: GCA_038442645.1. NCBI lineage: Eukaryota > Viridiplantae > Streptophyta > Magnoliopsida > Asparagales > Asparagaceae > Agave > Agave tequilana. The sequence continues at coordinate 86,349 of JAVJIF010002656.1, forward strand.
TATAGTGGAAACCCTTCACGACGGTGAAGGCGGGGAGTAGAGAGGTGGCTCGAACCTCGAAACAAATCCTTTATGTTTGCGATTGAATTCTTTTCTACTCTTTATTGCTTTACATTTCTTCTTGTGATATATCTTGTGTGCACTTCATTATTGCATCCTTTTCATTTGTTGCATTTTTCGGCCTTTACTCATCACAACAAGAAAGCAATTACGCGCCTCAACTCATAATCTAGAGGAATCAGAGAGGAGAAGTTCTAGAGCCTTTCACGGGAAATTCGGCTTCAATTTCTTATTTTTGAGTAACCGTTGCAACATTTTTACATACTTGTTTAAAAAGATCATTAGATTAGCATTAACACCTATTCACCCCCCCTCTAGGTGTTTTTCAGTTACCATCACCGTCTTCTTCTTATGCACGTTCTTGAAGGTAGTGGTTTGAAGTAAAGGACAATCACAATTAGATGGCCCTTCTTCTTGTAATGAAAGTAGGGACCCATCCCATCCTTCTTCTTTTCAAATCTTCCTTGATGTCTTCCTCTTCGGAAGTTGCTTTGTCTTCCCTTCTTATAAAATATTTTGCCCATTCTCCTTATGAGCATGGCAAAGTCTTCATCTTCATCTTCGGATGAATCTTCTTCGTCGATGGTGGAGAGAGTAACTTTGAAAGCAATTGATTTCTGTTGGCCCAAAGGCCTATCACTCTAGTTTTAATAATGATCAACTCATGTAGTTATAGTACTAATGATCTTGTGTTTATTTAGTCTCAGATTCATGATCAAGATCTTAGTAGGTGTGTAGCTTCAACAAAGAATTTAAAGTCAAGTTTTGGAGCTAACACGGTTTGATTCAAGAGCTTGTGCATCAAGACCACATCAAGTACTCAAGAGGAGTCTAGCTCTTTGGATCATGGTTGGACCAAGTCAAGAAGATGAGAAAACTTCAAGTGAAGACTTCAAGAAGATGAAGACTTGTTTCTAGGTTTGTTTTTGTATAAGATTTTATTTTTAGATAAAATATAAAGGATAGAATAGTTAGTGGATTGCTCAAGTATATCTATACACACACACTCTTGATTTAGTTGTTTTTATAAAAGAGATTTCATTTTAGAAAAGACTTTTCATGTTGACAAAATACTGGTTTGATTTTTTGTATTCAAGTATACATGTCTTTAACCAAAACCGTATTTAGAGTTTAATGTCAAAAACATAGATATTTCACCATGTTTGTGTAGTGGATCATATCCATACACTCTATACTTTAAATGAGTTTGAATATCTTGTTTTTGTATTTGGAGAAGTTTGAAAAAATAAGTTTTGGAAAAATACAGTTTTCGTTTTAAGCCAAAATTTTCAAGTTACAAAAATAGTCCAAATTATTTGTAACATGCCTTGATTTTGTGCAAGCATGTTTGTTTATCAAAGAATATTGGTAAAACTATTTTTGTAGATTTTTCATGATTTTATGGGATTTTATTTGAGCCAAAATGACCAAGTTTTTCTTTCCCTAAAATCCCTGACCTGGCTTTAGCCGGTCGACCGGGCCGGTCGACCTCGCGACGTGCACAGCGTGCACGCCAGTTTCTGGCTGGAGGGCCGGTCGATCGGGCCGGTCGACCGTCCAGAGAGCTTTGCTCTCTGGAAAGCCCCGGTCGACCTGGCCGGTCGACCGGCAGAGAGTCTGCTCTCTGTTCCAGAGGTTCGGTCGACCGGGCCGGTCGACCGCTGCCCCAACGGTCAGAAATCTGACCATTGGCGGTCGACCGGGCGGTCGACCGTCAGGCCATCTGGCTCCCAAACGGCTAGTTTTTCTAGCGCTCTATAAATTGGGACATTTGGGGGTTGTTTTCTATAAGATTTTAAGTGGATTTTTACAACAGTTTTTCCTACTCTTTCAAGAGGTTTTCTCCACTTATTTGAGAGCAAATATTTCCAATCAAAATGGGAGTTTTTATCAAGAGTGTTTAGAAGTGATTTCTTGAGTTTTCTTCCACACATTCCATCCTTGTTTTTCTCACAAACACTTGAGCTATCCATTGACATATTCATTCTATAGGAGTGTTTTGTGAGAGTGTTTATTGGTGATCAAAGTGTTTAGATCACCAAGAGATCTTTCTTGTATTTTGAGTAGGCGGACTTGTGTGTTCGCGGGGGTTTCGAGTTCGTGTGTGAACTCCTTGTTTGAGGTGCGGCCTCAGCGAGCTAGAGAGCTTGCGGTGTGTACGGACTAGGGAGTCTGAGAGCTTGTAGGTGTTGCGGCACCGAGGAGTGATCCGGTGGGATCGATTCTAGTGGAAATCCTTCGTAGTGTCGAAGGCGGGGATGTAGAGAAAGTGTGCTCGAATCTTGAAACAAATCCCTTGTGTTTGCGATTGCTCACTCTCTCTCTATCTCCTTGTTTATATCTTGAATGCTATTACTTGTCTTATCTTTACATGCTTGATATATTGTGTGCTTAATTGATATATGCTTGGGATTGTTTGCTAACACTAGTTTTCAACCAAGAGAGCCAACGCGGCACCTCAACTCTTATTTAGAGGAATCTTGAGGAGTTAGTCCAGAGCCCTTCACAGGGAATTGGGCTACACTCTTGTGTTAAACTTGGTGTTTAGTGTAAGAAGTTTAGTTTGCATCATAATAGTTTTTAATTCCGTATTTAGTGACCATTAGATTAGCCATCACCTATTCACCCCCCTAGGTGATTTACAATTTCTTCTTTGGAGTCTTTCTTTCTTCTCTTACCTTCATTTCCATCTAATAGGTTTTGAGATTTCCAATGAAGCTAGAGAAGTCCATCTCCTCTCTATCATTGATCTCCTTAAGGGTTGTCACTTTGACTTACCAAGCTTTGGGGAGAGCTCTAATGACCTTTTACTCTCGGTTGGGTCCGGTCGACTGCCCCGGTCGACTGACAAAGAGTTCTGCTCTCTGGTTGGGAATAACGGTCGACCGCTGTCCCCAATGGTAAAAAATCTGACCGATGGCGGTGAAATTACACCTAGAGGGGGTGAATAGGTGTATAGCTAATCAATTGAAAATTCTACACAATTTAATATGAAATAATGCAACTGATCACTTAAAATAAGACTTGAAGCCGGATTCTCCGTGAAGGGCTTTGAACTTCTCCTCGTGATTCCTCTAGATAAGAGTTGAGGTGCTCAATTGCTATCTTGTTGAAATGAGTATTGATCAACAAGAATAAATGAATAATAAACAAGTAAATAGAGACAATAAAGCAATCGCAAACAAAAAGATTTGTTTCGAGGTTCGAGCCACCACTCTACGTCCCTGCCTTCACCACTATGAAGGATTTCACTATCCACTATTGGACCCTCCACAAAGGGAGCTTGCAACAAGAAATTACAACCACTTGGAGTACACATCTTCCCAATTCAATCCTCTACACCAGAGACAGCGCAAAGCTAAATGAGATAACAAGCTCTGGGTTATCAAGAGTCACAAACACTCTCTTTGCAACTCTCTTACAAAAACCCTATAGAGTAAAATGTAAACTTGAAGCTCAAGAATGTAAGTGAGAGTAAAAATCAGAAAAGAGAGATTTTAGGAGCAGAAAAATCCAATTAAAACTTTGAAAATAAAAGTACAAAAGCAAAATTGAAACTTTTTCTCTTTGTGAGCAAAAACTAGATTTTCAATAGAATTTATTGTTATAAAATATTCAATCTCAATGACCCTTTATATAGGTTTTAGAAAAACACTTTTAGAATAGTTCTACCAAGTCTAAAAAGGAAGAAATTGACCCTAGAAATTGAACTTTTCATGTTTTAAAAGAAACATGTTGAAAAACATATTTAAAAGAACTGACCGTTACTGCCAATCTGGCAGTCTGTCGGTCGACCAGCCAGTCGACCGGTTATTCAAAAAAAAATTTTGACCGTTGGCTCTCGGTCGACCGTGTTTAACTGAGACCAAACTAGTTACAGTCAGTCGACTGCTCAGTCGACCGTAATAAGGGACCGGTCGACCTTTCAGTTGATCAGAAATCTGTACAATATGCACACCCCAATTGCTAGAGGTTCGGTCGATCGTTCGGTCGATCATGCGGTCGATCATTCAGGCCAGTAATAGACACGTCGACCGCCCGGTCAACCGACCTAGGCCAAAAACTGGGTCAAGGTATTTTTGAAGATAAAGAAAATTTTCAAAAAATTTTTGTTTGAATTTTGAAATAGAGAAGACATGTATAGCCATGAGATACAAGTTCTAAACTGAGATAGAAATTTTAAGAAAATGTGAAACAAGTATCAAAATCAAACATGTCAAAAGCATACTTTTGAAAACGTGCACTTTTGTATGTGTATATCTTTGAGCTTCAAATCAATATTCTACTCTTTAACAAACTAGTTTCTTACAAGGTTCAATCAACTACAAGAATCTTCAAGCGGGCTTTTCTGATAGTGATATTTGAGCGACGCAGTGTGTTTTGAGCTATGATCCCATTCTTGAGTACCCTTGAGCCATCAACATCTTCCTTTAGAGGAAGAAACCTATTAGATCTTCTTGAATCCTATTAGATCTTTTGAACCCTGAAATACACTCTTGAACTTGATTAGTACCAAATAACTTCATATGCTTTATTATCATCAAAATACAAAATCAGGAATTGTAACCTTTGGGCCAACAATCTCCCCTTTTTTGATGATGAAAAAACATATGAGCTATTTAATAGAAAAATCTAGGAAAGAGCTTTGTAAAAACTTCCCCTCAAGTTATGCTAACTATCAAGTACAAGATATTAACAAGTTATATGATAAAGGCATTGTATAAGAGCATGATCAAACAAATACCAATAAATACTGATAAATACTTCTCTCCCTTTTTCTCATGCATAAAAAAGGGTAACCAAAAAAAATTAAAAATTAAAACATATGTAGATTTTATCAGAAGGAAAACTCATGAATCAATAATACAAACATTTAGTTCTCCACAAATGAAAGAGAATTTGTTTAAATCAAGTGGCTTAGTAAAAATATCTGCTAGTTAAAAATTAGTTGAAATATAATCAATTTCAATATCACCTTTCTCATAGTGATCTCTAAGAAAGTGATATTGAATTTCTATGTGTTTTGTCTTACTATGTTGATTTGTATTTTAATCATATGAATAGTACTAGTATTATCACAAAATATCTTAATATGATCATAATGCAAATCATAATCAAGGAGAGTATGTTTCATCCAAAGGACTTGTTCACAACAAGCCCCGGCCACAACATATTCCGCCTCGACAGTTAAGAGGGCTACAGAATTTTATTTCTTAGAAGACCATGAAATAAGACAATTTTCTAGAAACTGACAAGTTTCACTTGTACTCTTTCTATCCATTCTACAACTGGCATAGTGAGCATCCGAAAAACTCGTCATGAAAAATTGTCTGGTCTTCGGATAGCACAAGTCCATTCCAATAGTGCCTTTAAGATATCTAATAATGTATTTTACCGCAATCAAGTAGGACTCTTTAGGATAAGATTGGAATCTAGTATATAGACATACACTAAACATGATATCTGGCCTACAAGCTGTTAAATAAAGTAAACTACTAATCATCCATCTATAAAGTTTAATGTCTACATTTATATCTTATTTATCCTTGTCAAGTTTTGTTATCGTAGCCATGGGAGTTTTGCTTGTCTATGCCCCTTCAAGTCCAAAGTTCTTGATGAGTTTCCTTGGGTACTTGGCTTAATTTATAAAAATCTCATCACTCTTTTGCTTTATTTGGAGTCCAAGGAAATAGTTTAGCTCGCCCAATCATAGATATCTCAAACTCATTCTTCATGCATGATTCAAAATCTTTGCAAAACTTTTCATTAGTAGATCCAAATATAATATCATCAATATAAAGTTGAACAATAAGAATATTACTATCTACATGTTTTGTAAAGAAAGTGGTATCTATTTTATCTTTTACAAAACCATTTAAAATAAGAAATATTTAAAGTCTTTCATACTAAACTCTAAGAGCTTATTTTAAACCATATAAAGCTTTGTCTAATTTGAAAACAAAATCAGAATGTGTAGGATCAACAAACCGGGGGGGTTGTTCAACATACACTTCCTCTTCAATAAAAACATTTAAAAATACGCTTTTGACATCCATTTGAAAAAGTTTGAAATCTATAAGAACCAAAAGCAAGTGTAATCCGTTTGTCTTCAAGCCATGCTACGGGTGCAAAGGTTTACTCAAAATTGATACCTTCGATTTGGGTGTAATCTTGGGCCACTAACCTAGGTTTATTCCTAACAACATTACCCGACTCATCCAACTTGTTCCTAAAATCCATTTAGAACCAATTGTTGGTCTATCATGGGGTTTAGTAATAAGGTGCCAAACTTGATTGCGTTCAAATTGATTGAGCTCATTTTGCATTGTAAGTAACCAATATGAGTCGCCCTCGGCTTCGAGAATATTCTTTGGCTCAATATGAGAAATAAAAGCAGAATGTCTACAAAATCATAGAGTTTGGAGCCAGTAGTTACCCCTTTGATACATCACCTATGATGAGTTTCTTGTGATGACTTGTAGCAAATCTCCAATCTTTTAGAAGTGATAGTGTTGGTGCCACTTCAACCTCTTGAACTTCACTTTATTTATCAAGCTTTGGTTTATCTTCTTGGATAGATGAGCCCTTCAAAGTTACTTTCTCTATGTCTTCACCTAAAGAATCTATCTCTACAATATTCTTAAAAAAGCATTTGATTCTTCAAACTTAACATGCATAAATTCTTCAAATGTTAAAGTAGATTTATTGAAGATTCTATAAACCTTTCTAGTGTTAGAATAACAAACAAAAATAACTTCAAAAGCTTTAGCATTAAATTTACCTAAGTTATCTTTAGTGTTTAAAATAAAATATTTGCATCTAAAAACTCTAAAGTAAGAAATATTAGACTTTCTCAAATAGTAAATTTCAAAAGAAGTTTTAAAAGTATTTTTACAAAAATAAATTCTATTTGATACGTAACATAAAGTTTTTACGGCCTCGGCTCATAAATATTGAGAGAGTCCGTATTCACTAGTCATTATCCTAACCATTTCTTGAAGAGTACGATTCTTTCCTTCAACGACTTAATTTTGTTGTGGAGTTTTAGGACAAGATAATTCATGTCTAATTTTCATTTTCTTCATAATAAGTGATAAAATAATGGTTAATGAATTCACCACCTCTATTACTTCTTATGCACAAAATCAAAAAACGTTTTTTCTTTTTCAACCCTTTTTCTAAAAACATTAAAATGCGAAAATGCTTGATCTTTATGTTCCAAAAAGAAAACCTATGTAAAACGAGAAAAATCGTCAACCAATACAAAAACAAAACGGTTTCCATTTAAACTCTTGATTTTAGTAGGACCAAACAAATCTATGTGGATTAACTCTAATGGTCTAGATGTCATGATATGCTTGATTGATTTGAAAGAGGACTTGATTTGTTTCTCAAGTTGGCATGCATCACAAATGCAGTCCTTTTCAAACTTCAAGTAAGAAATACCCTTCACCGATTCCTTAGAATTAATTCTAGATAGATGATCAATAGATATATGGCCTAATCTTCTTTACCATAACTAAGAATCTTCATTGAAAGTATTTAAACATATAGCATTGTAATCTAAATTTAACATATCAATAATATATATATTATTTTCACGAAATCTAAAAAGAATGCAAGCATCAATTTTACCATCTAAAATATTACAAGAAGAATCATCAAAAATAACTTTAAAATCTCGATCACAAAGTTGACCAATACTCAAGAGGTTATGCTTGAGACTATCAACTAAAACAACATTTTTAATTAATGGAGATGAATCAAATTTAATGTTACATATACCAATAATGTTACCCTTTGAGTCATCTCCGAATGTGATGGTGCCACCTTCATGATACCTTGGTAGAGTTGCAAAATTATTGATGTTCCAAGTCATGTGCCTTGAGCTACTGCTATCAAGATACCACCGTTCCCTACGTCTTGGAGCCTTAGTATGTACCTACATCAAATAATGAAGTTACTTTTAGTACCTATATTTTCTTGGGTCCTATGACATTAGGACTTCGAACCCTAATTTGATTATTAGAATCATTTATACGATCAAAACAAAAATTTAGCTAAGTGACCCTTTCGCCCACAATAAGTATATGAGTAAACTCTACCATACATATATGCATGATGTGTATGATGAGCATGTGAGACATGAGCATGTTTAGTGTATGATTTAGAAGTGTGAGCATGTGTAGCATGAATATGTTTCTTTGAAGAATTTTTCTTAGAAAACATGACATCTAATTTAGCCTTATCAAACTCACATTTTTTTAAAACTTTTCCCAATGTGTTGATTTTAGTATTTAAGATAGTAATTTCATGTTCATCAATCATGAAAAATTTTGCTTTACATGAAATCTTGTATGCATCAAAATCTTTTGTGTAGATAAAAGAGTGAAAGATAAATCATCTTTTTCTTTAGAAAGAATGATTATTTTATTTTGAAGACCTTCATTTTTCTTTTACGTTTTTAGATATTTCTTCTTTAGAAAATCATAATTATTTGAAAGTTCTATAAATGCATCTCCTAATTCATCCATAGTTAAATTATATTCATTAAGAGATGGTTCAGAAGTTACCTTAGGTGTGTTATCATGTACCATGAAATACACGTTTGATGTGTCCGCCTCCTCTTCGGATTCATTTTCTTAATCCCATGTAGCTTTAAGAGCTTTCTTTTTAAATGGCTTATTTGGCTTGTTTGAGGAAGATGGCTTGTTTTTGATATCTGGACATTCGGCAATGATATGTTCGTGTTTCCGACAATTGAAACAGATGATTTTCGTTTCCTCCTTTCCTTGTCATCGTCTCATATTGTTCATTTTTGTCTTGATGTACATCCTCCTTACATTTCTTACAAGGAGGGATAGATCTTCATCATCTTCATCTTCTTCTTCTTCATCATCGTCGGAGATGGTGGGAGAAGACTTGAAGGCAATTGTCTTCTTCTTTTGTGATGCCGTTTCTTCTCTAGCCTTCCTCTCCATCTCATGGGTCTTAAGGTTGCCGATAAGACTGATGAGCACCATCTCTTCTTTGTCGTTTAACTCTTTTAATGTAGTAGCTTTGACTTCCTATAAGAGTGGAAGTGCACGAATGACCTTCTGGACATTTTGATCATTGTCAATGGCATCACCTAAAGAAGAAAGATCATTAGTTATTTTAGTAAATTTTGTAACCATATCATCAATGGATTCATTTTCATACATAGTGAAGTTTTCATATGGGGAATGCAAGGGATCAATTTTAGCCTTCTTGACTTGTGTTGTTCCCTCATGAGTGACCACTAGGTGTGACCAAACCTCGTAGGCAGATTTAAAATGAATGACCCTAACTATGTCGTCATCATTCAAGGCTTGAAGAAATGCATATTGTGCCTTTACATTGACATCAAACTCCTTAGTGGCAATATCGGACCAAGTGTCCTCATCACCAGCATGTACACAAAAGGATTTAGTCACCGCCTTTGCAATCCGGCTTCCGAGGTATTGTAAAAACATGTCATCTTAGCCTTCCATGTGGGGAAGTTAAGACCATCAAACTTGGGAGGGGTCTTAATACCTTCGGCCATTTTTACTATAGTGGATGAGAATGAAGATGTTAATGAAATGATTAGCAACTAGGATCTCTCTAAGGTTTTTAAGTCAAAATCTAGAGACCAAGCCTCTGATACCAATTGAAATTACACCTAGAGTAGGGTGAATAGGTGTATAGCTAATCAATTGAAAATCTACACAATTTAATATGAAATAATACAACTAATTACTCAAAACAAGATTTAAAGCCGGATTCCCGTAAAGGGCTCTGAACTTCTCCTCGTGATTCCTTTAGATAAGAATTGATGTGCTCAATTGCTATCTTATTGAGATCAGTATTTATCGACAAGAATAAATGAATGATAAACAAGTAAATAGAGACAATAAAGCAATCGCAAACAAAAAAAGATTTATTCTAAGGTTTGAGCCACCGCTCTACGTCCCCGCCTTCACCATCGTGAAGTATTTCACTATCCACTATTGGATCCTCCACAAAGGAACCTTACAATAATGAATTACAACAACTCAGAGTACACAACTCCCCAATTCAATCCTCTACACTAGATACAGCACAAAATCAATAACAAGCGCTGGGTGATCAAGAGATCACAAACACTCTCTTTGCAACTCTCTTACAAAAACCCTATAAAGTAAAATGTAAACTTGAAGCTCAAGGATGTAAGTGAGAGTGAAAATTAGAAAAGAGAGATTTTAAGAGCAGAAAAACTCAATTAAAACTTTAAAAATAAGAGCACAAAAGAAAACAATTTTTTCTCTTTGAAAGCAAAAACTAGATTTTCAATAGAATTTGTTGTTATAAAATATTCAATCCTAGTGACCCTTTATATAGGTCTTAGAAAAACACTTTTAGAATAGTTTTACCAGTCTAAAAATGAAGAAATTGACCATAAAAATTCAACTTTGCACGTTTTATATGAAACATGTTTAAAAATAGGTTTAAAAATAGATTTAAAAGAACTGGTCTTTACTGCCAATCTGGAAGTCTAGCGGTCGACCGGTCAGTCGACCGGCCATTCAAAAAAAAATTTGACTGTTAGTTCTCAGTCAATCGGTCGGTTGACCGTGTTTAACTGAGACCAAACTAATTACAGTCGGTCGACCACCTGGTTGACCGCAATAAGGGACCGGTCGACCGGTCGGTCGACTGGGAATGTGCACAACATGCACACACCAATTGCCAGAGGTTCGGTCGATGGTGCGGTCGACCGTTCAGGCCTGTAATAGGCACGGTCAACCGCCCGGTCGACCGACCTAGGCCAAAAACTGGGTCAAGGTATTTTTGAAGATAAAGAAAATTTCAAATAATTTTTGTTTGAATTTTGGAAGAGAGAACACATGTATAGACATGAGATACAAGTTCTAAACTGAGATAGAAATTTCTAAGAAAATGTGGAATAAGTATCAAAACTAAACACGTCAAAATCATACTTTTGAAAACGTGCGCTTTTGTGTGTGTTTATCTTGAGCCTCAAATTTATATTCTATTTTTTAACAAACTAGTTTCTTATAAGATTCTAATCGACTATAAGAATCTTCAAGTGGGCTTCTCTGATAGTGATGTTTGAGCAACGCTGAGTGCTTTGAGTTATGATCTCGTTCATGAATACTCTTGAGCCATCAACACCTTCCTTTAGAGGAAGAAACCTGTTAAATCTTCTTGAACCCTGTTAGATCTTTTTGAATTCTAAAATACACTCTTGAACTTGATTAGTACCAAATAACTTCATATGCTTTGTTATCATTAAAATACAAAACTGGGGATTGTAACCTTTGGGCCAACAGCGGTTGACTGACAAAAACATTTCCTTTTGAATTTTTCCCAACGGCTATATTCTACCTTGTCTTTTTCTGGGTCTTTTTTCAATGACTCTTTTGGGTTTTCTCCTCATATTTTCATCTCCTAAAAATAGTGGGACTGTAGAAAAACCCTAAAACAAGATTTCTAAAGTTTAGCCACGTTTACATCAAGATTTAGATTTTCTTAAAAGATTTTCTTTTGAGCCAAAATTCCATATCCTTGATTTTTAGCTTGAGCCTTCCCTCTATATCTTTACAGGCTATTTCCCTACACAAACCCAAAGAGTTTTACCTCTCCATCTTGGTTATAGGATTGTTCTTGTGAGCCATTTGTGATCAAGTGAAATCACCGATTTCCTTCTGTTATGAAGTTGTAAAGGTTGCAGCCTCAAGTGAGCTAGTGAGTTACGTGGTTGTGTTGCATCACCGCAAGAGAGGATTTGTGAGTTTATTGAGTTCTAGTGAGACTTTATAATGGTTGACGATCTAGTGATATCGGTCATAGTGAAAATCCTTTATAGTGTTGAAGGCAGGGTCGTAGAGCAGTGGCTCGAAGCTCGGAACATATCATTATGTTTGTAATCGCTTACTTTTCTATCTTAACTCTTCTCTCTCTTTACTTATTTGCATACTTATCGTGTTTACTTATTAGTAAGTATTTTTTGTATTGTGATTTTTATTTGCTAGGTTGCTAGCAAGTAAATTTTAATTTTACATTATTTGCCATTTAGTATAACCATCACCTATTCACCCCCCTCTAAGTGATTTACATTTCAAAGAATTGTACTCTTTTAAAACAAATTCAAGTCTTGAAGACAAAACCTCATTTTTCTTCAAAATATCATTCAAATCATTTTTATTTTTTTAAAACTCATTATCATTTAAAACAAGATTAAGTTGGGTTTTCAAGAATCCCTTTCACTTGAAATCTCAACCTTCTCTTTCAAACTCAAATCAAATTTTTACAATAAAGTCTCATTTTTCTTCTTTAAATCAAAACTCTTCTTTTTCAAAACTTTATATTTCAAAAGCAAGTTTTTACAAAACTTAGAAAGCTCTTCATTTAAGGCATGTGCATCTGTAGCATTATTATCATTAAAAGAGCTAGCACAATCATCAAGATGAGTGTCTTAAGTTATCTCAAGCGAGTCATTCTCTTGGACCATGTAGCACGCTTGCTCGGACTCGTCTCCAATAGGCTCTCTCTCTAAATTGTTTGAAGCTTGTTCCTTGAGTGAGATCAAAGTATTCCACACTACTAAAGCGAAATCACAATGAGAAACTACAGATAAATAATGTTTGCTTAGTCACTGCCTAAGTACAATCAATGCTTGTTCATTAGCAGACATATACTTACGATTACTAATATAAGAACTTTTAATAGGGGCAAGATAAACATGCAATCTTAATGCTTTTAAATATGTACTCATTTTAAACTTTCACATATCAAATATTAGAAACATCATACATGGGTGGTACAAGATAATCCATGAGTGCAACAAATGAATGTGTGCAAAACAAATATATAGACTAGCAAATGAGGATCACACTCTTAGGTGGTTAAACCGAATATCAGGAGAGATAGCTCTGATACCAATTGAAAAATACACCTAGGGGGTGAATAGGTGTAGTGCTAATCTATATGACAAATAATGTGAAATTAAAACTTTTAAACTAACACATAACGTATAACTAAGAGTGACTCTGAATTCCCCGTGAAGGGCTCTGAAACTTCTCCTCACGATTCCTCTAAATTATGAGTTGAGGTGCTTTAATAACTCTCTTGGTTGAATACTAGTGTGAGCACGCAAGTAATATCTGGCATATATGGATATGAGCAATAATAACAATACAAGATAGAAAGAGAGTAGAGAGTTGAGAGATGGAGAGATCCAAATGCAAACACACTATGTCTCCGCCTTCACACAGAAGGATTTTCATTATGTCCACCAAAGACCTTCCATAAAAGCGTTGGCCCAAGGTTACAATCACCTCTTCTATTGAGTTTTGATGATTACAAAACATATATAGTTATTTGTACTAATCATGTTTTATGTTTAAGTGTGTTTCAGGGTTCTAAAGATTCTTGGAGTTTTCTTCCCTAAAGGAAGGTTGTTTTGACTCAAGTCGATTCATTTCGGGTTCAAGAATCAAGCTTGCAAGATCATATGGAGAAGCCCACTTGAAGACTTTGTAGTCACCTAGAACCTTTGTAAGACTTAGTTTGTTAAAGTTTGAGGTTGTGGTAAATTAGCTCTAAAACACACACATACTTTTCAAAATACAAGTTTTTAGTTTTGGTATTTGTTTTAAGTTCCTGCTTTGGTCTCTATACATGATTCAAATTTCTATAAATTTTATATCTTATTTATATCATGTATATCTACCTTTTCAGTATGTTACTTAGCCATATTTCCCTACAAAATTATTTTGAAAATTTTCCCATGTCCAGAAAAATCCTACTTCAAAAACTGTTTCAGGCCTGGCGGTCGACCGGACTGGTATACCGGATCTATTCCAGGCCAGGCCCGGTCGACCGAGACCTGTGTCCAGGACGTGCACGCTTGTGCACGTCTGTCGGTCGACCGACCGGTCGACCGAGACCTGTGTCCAGGACGTGCACGCTTGTGCACGTCTGTCGGTCGACCGACCGGTCGACCGACCTAAAACAGCTTGCTCTCTATTTTTTGTCGGTCGACCGAGCGGTCGACCGCCAGTACAAAACTGTGTTTACCCTTTGCGGCCGGTTGACCGGCCGGTCGACCCGAGCCCAACGGCTAGTTGCCAACAGGGCTGACGGTCGACCCGACCGGTCGACCGACAAGCCTGCCAGCTGCCAACGGCTCTTACCTCTTTGGTGAAAATCTGAATTCTGATTTTCACCCTGTTTTGTGGCAGGATTTTTCTGACTTTTTGGGGGTTATTTTCTGATCAAATAAACTTAATTTAAATGTGTTTTAATCCCTTCCTCTCCCTATAAATAGAGGAGATTGGTCTCTTGCAAAATCACCAAGAAAAATCCCTAGTTTACAAGTTTTCAAAAGAAAGAAAAAGTTTCAAAGCTCTCAATTCTCCATTGCTTTCTTGGCCATTGTTTTTCAGTTGTGTTTGCAAGCAAGTTTCATTTACAACTGAGTTTGTTTTTCTCACTACACTTCTAGAGCCAAAAATTCCATCCTCATTCTATAAGGAAGTTGTAAAGAGAAAGTTTGTAAGAAGTTTGTGATCCTTTTGGTGATCACTTGGCTACTTGTTCCTTCTTCTTGTTCTTGTTGAGATACCTCTTCGGTAGAGGTTTGTAAGTGGTGGAGTTCGATACTCCGGTCTTCGGTAGACCTTGTAAAGTTCCTCAGTGGATAGTGGAAACCCTTCACGGCGGTGAAGGCGGGGAGTAGAGCGGTGGCTCGAACCTCGAAACAAATACTTTGTGTTTGCGATTGATTTTCTCTTTGCTCTCTATTGCTCTTACTTTCTTGCTTTTGATATTGCTATTCTTTCATACCTTGTGATATATCTTGTGTGCACTACATTATTGCTTCCAATTCATTTCTTGCTACATTGTCGATCATTACTCATACAACAAGATTGCAATACGCACCTCAAACTCATATCTAGAGGAATCACGAGGAAGGAGTTCAGAGCCCTTCACCGGGTATTCGGCTCTTAGTCTTGTTTTGAGTGATCGATGCATCATTCATGTTGGCCCAAAGGCCTTCCACTCTAGTTTTGATGATGATCAACTCATGTAGTTATGTTTACTAATATTCTTGTGTTTCTAAGTTTCAGATCATTAGCAAGATATTAGTTTGGGAGATAGCTTCAACAAGGTGTTTGGAAGCTTATCATGGTGATTCCGGTGTCAAAGCTTCAAGATTATACCTTTGCACTTGGAAGATCACGGTTTGGGAGCTAGTCTACTTGAAGATAGAAGATCTACAAGCAAGACTTAGGTATCTAGTTTAGATTATGAGTTTTAGATCCATGTGTAAAGCTTAGTTTAGTTGATATGCTCAAGTGCACAAAACACACACGTTTTATGATTTGGTATTTGGTTTTCATGAATAATAGATCATACATGAATAATAGATCATATATGTTATATGTATAGTAGATGTTTTCTATTTATACATACATGCTTTAACTTGGTAAACAAACTTACTTTGACATTCCTATTCATGTTTTGGAAAAATCTAGTTTGATAAAAATACAAGTTTTATTTATGATAAAATTGGCAAGACACAAAAATGAATTGATATGATTGATATATGTCTTGAAATTTTTATCACAAGTTTAGTTTTCAAGTAAAATGATAAAACATATTTTTGTGGATTTTTTTTAGAAGTGTTAAAAGATTTTTTACAAATTCTCTATCTCAAAAATCTGCCCAGAAAAACTGTATTTCAGGCAGACCGGTCGACCGGGACAGTCGACCGGCTGCTGTGTCCGGATATGCACAGGCTGTGCATGTCCGTCGGTCGACCGGGTCACGGACCCAGTCGACCGATATAGAGAGTCTGCTCTCTGTATCTTTTCGGTCGACTGGGTCGGTCGACCGATAGAAGGAAACTGTGTTTCCTCCTTGTTGATCGGTCGACTGGCAGTCGACCGAAGCCCCAACGGTCATATTTTCGACCGTTGGCGGTCGACCGGGCCGGTCGACCGGTGGCTGTCAAAATTGCCACATCAGCCTAACGGCTAGTTTTCTGTTTGGCCTATATAAACTCCATCTCTTTGGGATTTGGCTAAGGTTTTTAAAAGAAAAATTTCTGGTTTTCAGCAGAGTTTAAAAGAGTTTTAAAAAGAGTTTTTAGTGCTTTTAACTTCTCATCTTTATTGATTTGGGTTTTGAAAAATCAAAGAAATTGGAATTTGGGATTTTTGTATTGGCATTCATTCTCTATCTTTTACAAGAAATTTCCCAAGTGTTTTTCTTTGTTGCTTGTTTTCCAAAACACCTAGTTTCCACACTTGAGCTATCTTCTATCCTAAACTATTAGGATCTTTGTTTTTGTGGAAAAGAAAGAAAAGAGAAAGAAAAGAGAGTTTGTGGTTTTGGAACCACTTGTTGTAAACACCCTTTTATTTGTGAATCCCTCTTCGGTAGAGGTGATCGGGTGATTGGTTTGTGAGCCTCTTAAGGAGAGGCATTTGTTGTGGTTGGCTACGGGCCGTATCCCTCTTCGGTAGAGGTGGATTGTGTGTTGTATTGCCTCGGTGGCATTGTAAGTTGAGAGAGGAGTTAGGGGCTCCTATAGTGGTTTAGAAATCCTACACGGTGGTGTAGGCGGGGAAGTAGAGCTAGGGGCTCGAACCTCGAAATAAATTTGTGTGTTTGCGATTGATCCAATTTCTCTCAACTCTACTCTCTTATATTTGTGCAAGCATCATTCATTCATTGCATCATATATTTTGCGTGGGATTGAGCATATTCATACTTGCTTGCATTTGCACCTTGCATATTATTCATATTGTTATATATTGTATATGCTTGGATTGCTTGTGTGTGTGCAACACTTATACTCATCCAACAAGAGCTTCATATAGCAACCTCAACCCATTCAAGGGGAATCAAGAGGTGCTTGTCCAGAGCCTCGCAAGGGGAATTCGGCAACACTTGTTGGATTGTACTAAGTGTTCTTGTAAGATTGTTTTAGCTTCCGCATTTAGCACACTTAGTTTGCATTAAGTTCACTAGATTAGCACTTTCACCTATTCACCCCCCCTCTAGGTGTATTTCAATTGGTATCAGAGCTAGTGCTCCTGATATTAGGCTTAACATCCTAGGAGTAAGATCCATTTGCTTGCTAATCTCTTGTTTGCATTTGTTGTTTGCACACATATAGTTTACCATGGCCTTCATGACCCCACCTTTGTATGACCCTTCTAACATTCATGTTTGGAAGATTAGGATGACTGTTTATTTACAAACCCTAGGTCATAAAATTTATCTTGCTATTACCAAGGAATCCTTCCTTAGTGATTGCAATCATATAAGGGCCAATGCACAAGCCCTTGAGGCTATTAGAAGCACACTTCCTAAAGATTATCTTTTATGTGTTTCTAACTTTGATTCCGCCTTTGCAGTGTGGAACAAGTTGACAACAACCAACACCTCCAAGCTTCAAGTCCAAATCCAACAAGAAGAGGAATCTAGTAGAGAATCCGAGCCACAACAATGCTATATGGTCCAAGGGAATGACTCCCTTGAGGTACATTCGGAACCCCACTTAGATAGTGATGATGATGCTAGTTCTTCTAGTAATGATATTGTTGATCCCCATGCTCTAAATGAAGAACTATCCATTGTATGTGAAAAGTTAATAGAAAAATATAAGATTTTGAAAAAGAAAAGTCTAGATATTGAAAAAGAAAACAAGTGTCTGCATTCTAGACTTGATAATGTTTTACAAGAGAAGGATGAGGTTTCTAGTGAATGTGACTCACTTAGATCTCAACTAAGTCTTGCACTTAAAGAAAATGATTTTTTAAAGTCTAAAAATAATTGTGAAAATGCCTTGAAAAATAATGATATTTTATCTTCAAAGGTAGAATTTGTTTTAAAAGAAAATGAGACTTTAAAAAGAGAAATTGATTTCATTTCAAAAGAATTAGAAATTTGTTTAAGTAAAAATAATTCTTTGAAAAATGATATGTCTTCTCATGTTTGCCATGCTAGGGTAGTATCACACACTTCACCTATTGCATGCCACACCTCTTCTTCAATCAACAATGATATATCCATGCTTAAGAAGAGAGTAGATTGTTTGGGCTCCACTATGAGCCAATGTGCCATGAATCATACACGGTTGGAAACTTTGCTTCGAAAGAAACAAGTTCCATCTTTTATGCATGCACACCCTCCACGGCATACACATGCTCCTCACGGACACCATCACACGTATGCTCATGTGTACACTTGTACACATTGTGGTCGAAAAGGCCATCTAGCTAAATTTTGCTTTGATAGACTACATACTACAAATTTAGCTAAGAAATTTGTTTGGGTTAGAGAAGGTACTAACCCCCATGGACCCAAAAGACAATGGGTACCAAAGACCACCCCTCCAATTTTGGATGTAGGTGAGGACTCTCACATGACGTGAGAGTGTTGGCACCTTGGAGTGGATGTGTTCCTTGCTTAAAGAATACTTTTTGGATGCATCACTTTCAAGGGAGAAGATTTGGTGGAAAGAACCACCATGTTTTGGAGACAAGGAAAGTTGCCTTCTAAGGCTTTGGTAACAATTCCTAACTCCTTATTATTGTTTACATGTTCATATCATTTGTTTTATAGCATGTCATTGTTTAATGTTCACTATGTTATATCATGTTCATTAGATTAGTGATATACATGCTTAGTTGTTTAGAGACACCCATGCTCAATATAGATTTATATTTGTGTGATCTCACTTTTGATCTAATATGTATATCCTAGATCTAATGCATATGCATATACATATTGATCATATGAACGTTTGTTTCATGTTTTAGTTGTATCATGTTGTTTTATATGTGTTTTGTGCTTCATGTGGTATATACATGTTTAAATGTAGATTTTATCAAAACTTGCATGTATACATGTACACTTAGTGAGAACAAATTGACTTATATATGTTTTGCCCTTCATGCTCATTTGTACCCACTATGTGCACAAGTATAGGCTAGTTTTGATGATTCCTTTATTTATACTTGTCATACCTATTTTTATGATTCTACTTCATGTATATGTATTTAAATTCAAACCTAATAAATATACATGTATACCCATGAGTCTTTTGCCTTCAATGCAAATATTTTTAATAGACTCGTTTATGGTTGGGATATGTATGCATATTGTTAGATTTGGATGGATCATACATATACCTAGAAGTTGGTTCACAAAATAAAAGAATTTTGATGAATTTATGTGTTTTGTTTTAACAAAATGATATTCGTGTTTGTCTTGTGCTTAATGATTTGATTACTTGTTTAAGTATTAGTCTTCATTAAGACTAGTTATATACCTATACATATAGTGGGACACAAATAAATCTATATATGATTGGGTTGAATGCTTATTTGTTCCCATTAGTTGTATGAGTATAGTCTAGTTTTGATGATTCATATATTTTAGACTTGTATTCATATTTTTTAATTTATATGAGTTTTAATTTCGTGTATATGTTTATTTTGCCAAAACATTAAGATATACATGTATAATCCTTGAGTCTTTTGCCCTTCATGCAAATCCTTATATATGGACTCAATTGTGTTTAGGATATGTATGTATACTTATTGTGTTGACAATTTATACATATACCTTGAAATGAAATTAGTTAATGAAAATTGGTTTTTCGTGTTTTCATATTTAAGTTTTACTTCATGTATATGTCTTTCTAGTTCAAACTAATCTTATACATATACATCCTTTTTGAGCCACGTGCCTTCATGCATATACTTTAGTGGACTCGTTGAGTTTTGGATATGTATGTATATTTTAGTTTGCATCAGACATACATATGCCATTGAAGATTAAACTAGTTAGTTTTATGATTTTCTAATTTTGATGTTTAAAGGAATAATTGAGTTTAATGAAATATTTTTAATGATTATGATCTTCACATTTTATTTGTACACTCATATCTATTACTCATGTTTTGTTTCTCATGAGTTGTGCTTAATTGATTAGAGTAATAATTATTATGTGATTTTCATTTCTATGAAAAATAATCTTGTTTTATTCCTTGCTTGAAGGATTTCATACTAGTTTACAAAACTTTTCATTTTAACTAGTTCGGATTCTTCTTTGTGATATGAGATATACCAAACTTATTATTGTTAATTCAATTGGTATCATTGAACTCTTTCAATTGGTATCAATTTGATTTCTTTATGTATACTCATATTTGTTGATTTGTGTATGTATGCTTACAACTTGGTATCATCTATTAGTGATTGGTACTCATTTTATCTTCATACACATTTACATATTTTATTTGTGCTATTATATTTCTATATCTTAAGCACAAATATTGTTTATGCTAGTGCTTGTGACTTAATTTTTATTTCAATTGATTTAGTCTTTCAATTGATACCTTAATCAGGCCTAAGCATGTTTTTAGTTAGTATTTCATAAAGGGGGAGAAAATTTGAATTTCTTATTTCAATTGGTTTTTGATTTCCACTCCCACACTTTATGACTTTAAAAATTGAATTTGAATGCAATATATTTTCAATTTGGTATCATTGGTATGCTTGCTTATCAATTAGTATCAAAATGTTTTAATATGTTAAAACATGTAACAATCAAAAAAAAAAAAAAAAAAAAAATTATGATATGTATTTTGACTCTCTTTTATGATTACATGATTTTGTTTCTATTGGTATCTAGATGCACTTTATTGACATATTTTTAACTGATATCAATGTTTTGATTTTTACCCCTTCTTGATTTTTTTTGTTTTTAACAAAAAGGGGGAGAAAAATTTGTTTTTATGTTTTTTTTACCCCTTTGTTGATGATTGACAAAAAGGGGGAGAAGAATTTGTGTTTTGTGTTTTATATATGCATGTCTTCCTTGTGTTTGCATACATGTTTGGTTGTTTGCTTATTTTAATTGGTATCTAGAACATGCTTTATGTTGAATATTCCATTAGTATCTAGAGCACCATGTTTATATGCATTGTCATGCATTGCATATTATTGTTTATTTGTGTTTTGCATGAGTTAAGGGGGAGCTTCTTTGAAGCTTAACTTTAATCCATGCATATATAACTCCATGAGTTTTGTCATCATCAAAAAGGGGGAGATTGTTGGCCCAAAGGCCTTCCACTCTAGTTTTGATGATGATCAACTCATGTAGTTATGTTTACTAATATTCTTGTGTTTCTAAGTTTCAGATCATTAGCAAGATATTAGTTTGGGAGATAGCTTCAACAAGGTGTTTGGAAGCTTATCATGGTGATTCCGGTGTCAAAGCTTCAAGATTATACCTTTACACTTGGAAGATCACGGTTTGGGAGCTAGTCTACTTGAAGATAGAAGATCTACAAGCAAGACTTAGGTATCTAGTTTAGATTATGAGTTTTAGATCCATGTGTAAAGCTTAGTTTAGTTGATATGCTCAAGTGCACAAAACACACACGTTTTATGATTTGGTATTTGGTTTTCATGAATAATAGATCATACATGAATAATAGATCATATATGTTATATGTATAGTAGATGTTTTCTATTTATACATACATGCTTTAACTTGGTAAACAAACTTACTTTGACATTCCTATTCATGTTTTGGAAAAATCTAGTTTGATAAAAATACAAGTTTTATTTATGATAAAATTGGCAAGACACAAAAATGAATTGATATGATTGATATATGTCTTGAAATTTTTATCACAAGTTTAGTTTTCAAGTAAAATGATAAAACATATTTTTGTGGATTTTTTTTAGAAGTGTTAAAAGATTTTTTACAAATTCTCTATCTCAAAAATCTGCCCAGAAAAACTGTATTTCAGGCAGACCGGTCGACCGGGACAGTCGACCGGCTGCTGTGTCCGGATATGCACAGGCTGTGCATGTCCGTCGGTCGACCGGGTCACGGACCCAGTCGACCGATATAGAGAGTCTGCTCTCTGTATCTTTTCGGTCGACTGGGTCGGTCGACCGATAGAAGGAAACTGTGTTTCCTCCTTGTTGGTCGGTCGACTGGCAGTCGACCGAAGCCCCAACGGTCATATTTTCGACCGTTGGCGGTCGACCGGGCCGGTCGACCGGTGGCTGTCAAAATTGCCACATCAGCCTAACGGCTAGTTTTCTGTTTGGCCTATATAAACTCCATCTCTTTGGGGATTTTGGCTAAGGTTTTTAAAAGAAAAATTTCTGGTTTTCAGCAGAGTTTAAAAGAGTTTTAAAAAGAGTTTTTAGTGCTTTTAACTTCTCATCTTTATTGATTTGGGTTTTGGAAAAATCAAAGAAATTGGAATTTGGGATTTTTGTATTGGCATTCATTCTCTATCTTTTACAAGAAATTTCCCAAGTGTTTTTCTTTGTTGCTTGTTTTCCAAAACACCTAGTTTCCACACTTGAGCTATCTTCTATCCTAAACTATTAGGATCTTTGTTTTTGTGGAAAAGAAAGAAAAGAGAAAGAAAAGAGAGTTTGTGGTTTGGAACCACTTGTTGTAAACACCCTTTTATTTGTGAATCCCTCTTCGGTAGAGGTGATCGGGTGATTGGTTTGTGAGCCTCTTAAGGAGAGGCATTTGTTGTGGTTGGCTACGGGCCGTATCCCTCTTCGGTAGAGGTGGATTGTGTGTTGTATTGCCTCGGTGGCATTGTAAGTTGAGAGAGGAGTTAGGGGCTCCTATAGTGGTTTAGAAATCCTACACGGTGGTGTAGGCGGGGAAGTAGAGCTAGGGGCTCGAACCTCGAAACAAATTTGTGTGTTTGCGATTGATCCAATTTCTCTCAACTCTACTCTCTTATATTTGTGCAAGCATCATTCATTCATTGCATCATATATTTTTGCGTGGGATTGAGCATATTCATACTTGCTTGCATTTGCACCTTGCATATTATTCATATTGTTATATATTGTATATGCTTGGATTGCTTGTGTGTGTGCAACACTTATACTCATCCAACAAGAGCTTCATATAGCAACCTCAACCCATTCAAGGGGAATCAAGAGGTGCTTGTCCAGAGCCTCGCAAGGGGAATTCGGCAACACTTGTTGGATTGTACTAAGTGTTCTTGTAAGATTGTTTTAGCTTCCGCATTTAGCACACTTAGTTTGCATTAAGTTCACTAGATTAGCACTTTCACCTATTCACCCCCCCTCTAGGTGTATTTCAATTCATTCATACTTGTTTTAAAAAGATTGTTAGATTAGCATTTACACCTATTCCCCCCCTCTAGGTGTTTTCAAAAGGGACCTCCACCGAAGAATTACAATTTACAAATAAGGAGTACAGAACTCCAACTCTTACATCTTTACACAAGAAGATAGGCACAAAGGCGGGCACAAGGTAAAAAAAAGAGAATTACAACTTGGTAATCAAAAAGATCACAAACATGAACTTGGTGAGGCAATGATCACAAACAAAATATCTCTTACAATACAAGATCCTAGAGGATAGATTTATAATGAAAAGCTCAAGTATGTGCGTGCACAAAATTTTGAAAAAGAAAACACAAAGAAAAATCTCGGGAAAAACTTCTTGATAGATGAAGAATTTAAGAGCAAAGCTAGAATTGTCAAAACTTGTTTTCTTTTGATTTTTCAAAACTTTGAAACAAAATAAAGATATATATTTGAAACTCAAAAACTTATTTTAAAAACTTGCTGAAAACTCAATTGAAGTGGGAAAAAATTCTCTCTTGAAAATCTTGCCAAAAACTGGCTAAAACAACCCAATTTATAAGGCTAGAAAAAAACTAGCCATTAAGGTAGAACCCAGGCCAAATTGGCCTGTCGGCCGACCACCCGGCCGACCGGCCAACGGTCAGATCTTACTCTCTGTCGATCGACCGCTTAGTCGATCGGCCCCCAACAGAAGGTTAGGTCGAGCCAGTCGGTCGACCGAGCTAAGGCTCTGGGCTTGTGCACGTATCTGTGCACGTCGATTGACCGCCGGGTCGACCGAGCCAGCCTTTGATTTATATGAAGTATAAATGTATATGGATGAAATCTAATATACATATAAACCATGTAAACTTCTTTTGATGAAATCTATTTATGAAAACAAAGGATGTATACTTCATATATCGACACTTAAAAACCATATTCATGATAAAGCAAAACACATGTACCCATAGAAATAAGTTTTTCTAAACAATAAAGCTCTAATATATGTAGATAGAATCCAACACATATATAAACCATGAAACTTATTATATTGAGATGTAAACAATGTAAAGATAAATTTTTGAAACTAAAATGGTTAAACCGAAAATAAAAACTATTTACAATGAAAGCGTTAAATAAACTTTTGTGTGTGTTCATACTTAGAGCTCAAAGCTATTCTATCCTTACACACGATCTAAACAAAATATCTAAACAAATTTAGATACAAGTCTTCTTGTAGACCTTCTTCAAGAAAACTCGATCCAAACATGATTTAAAGAGCTTGACTCCATCTCGAGTACTTGATGCGATCTTGAAGCGCGAGCTCTTAAATCAATATGTGATAGCTTCAAATCTTTACTTCGTGTCCATTGTAGAAGCTAAACACTAATAATGATCTTGACTTATATCTGAAACTTAATAAACATAAAATCATTAGTACTATAATTCATAAGTTAATCATTATTAAAACTAAGGTGAAAGATTTTCTGGCCAACAACCATCGCAGGGAGAGGGAGAGAGGGAGAGAGAGGGAGATGGAGAGAGGGGGAGATGGAGATGAAGAGAATGATATTTCTCTTGATCTTATCCTTTAAATTGGTGGAGATTTGATCTCCTAATGCCACTTGGCATCACTCCTCTACATGTGTCTAGGATCTTACCACCACACCTCCCCCACTAACTCTTTAGGATTATTTAATAGGTATGATGTAATCTTGTGGGAGATTAATACGTGGTGAGTGTATAAATTTTTGTATACACTATACTTACACATACATACACTACAAGTGTATAGATACAAGTTCACATAAAATTATAATCCCTCAGTACACTCCCTCTAAAATAGTTGATTGAATTTAAATTATCAATTAATTATATGATAATTCAAGTTAATTATTATCACATGTTTAATCATATAATGTTTATATCAAATATCAAAATCGATAATTAGGGTTAAATCTACGATAAGAAAAATTCAAGTGTTACAATAGCCATGCCATCAATAATATTTTACATATCAACAATTCTTAGAAATTTATTAAATTCTAACTTTTTCACTTAGTTACCTCAATAATATAACCTCATGGATTACTTAGTCCATTATTATACTATTAATTAAAAATTGCAATTTATAATACTAATTACAGATTACCCTCCCACAACTAGAGATTAAAATATAATCAGCATTTAATTAAATCAGGCTGTTACAATTCTACGTCCCTAAAAGAGTTTCGTTTCTCAAAACCTGGCACTTGAAGTGAGTGGGTTTAGGTTCCATGTTTCATCTTCTGACTTTGTTTAGTCTTTCCATAAGACTTTTACCAGATATGATGTATTGCTCATTAACTATCTACTGTTCCTTATAAGTCCAATCTTATTTTTAGATTGTCAGCTTAACATTTGAGAAGGATACATTATAAATCACGCATAGTATTCTCCAATAATTGTGAGACATCTAAAATACCAACAGTTTCACTAGTGTTCAGATAACTGCAAGATGATTGCCAAACACAACATAGTCTCAATTTTGTAGTTTTGTTTTTAAACTAGATAAAACCCCGATTTGCAAAAACAGCATTGCCAAACTAGGCCGCACTCTCTAACTTCACTTGTGAGGCCTCATTTGGTAATAAGGTTAAGTTTTCCAAACCTCAGTTTGAGAGAGTTTCAGATTTAAAATGGAGTTGCTAAAACTGGGTCTTGTTTGAGAGTCTAAATAGACTTACTGAAACAGGGGTTTGGAGACCTCCAAATCTTGTAAAACTGAGGTTATTGAAACCCCATTTTGAGTATATTTTTCATTTTAACTTAAAAGTAACCCCAGTTTCATTTTAACTTAATCGTAATCCTGATTTCAGAAACTATGTTGCCAAACGGGGTCGCAAAGCCTCAAAGGGGGCAGCTACAGTGCACTGCTACAGGCACCTTCCATTTTTGTAATTTGAACACGCATAATATGTTTGATTTGACATAAACACTTGCAAGTCTACTAATTGAAGAAGACTGAGAACAAAAAAGAGAAGAAAACATATGGATAAAAGAAAGAGAGAGAGAGAGAGAGGAGTTAAATAATTGGAGCGGATACCCAGATGGGCCAGCACCATCCATAATTTCCAAATGTCTTTTGATAAATATAGAAAAAAATTAAATTAAATAATTGGAGAACTCCTAACAGAAGAAAAAAGCATTTATCAAGCATGCGGTCTCTCTCTCTCTCGTCTCTCAAATGATAAAATCAGAATCAGAATTAATAAGTAGTTGCCCCCATTACAGTAGTCTCTCTCCTCTCCCTTTGATGTTATAATAATACATTTGCATGCACGTTTCAATTACAAAGCAAAAGCACTCCCCACTTCCCCATCACTATTTTCCTCTATAAATACCCCCTCCATCTCTGCTTTCACTAACCAACTCTACCCCTTGATCTGCTGCTCTTCCTCCTTAATTAATCTCCTCCCAAAAAACCTCAAGAAGAAATGGAAGAAATCAACAACGGCCCAAAGAAGCACAACAGCGCCAGCAGCAAGAGGGCATCCTCCGCCAAAGAAGGCGGCGGCGGCGGTGGAGGCATGCGATACCGAGGCGTCCGCCGCCGTCCGTGGGGCCGGTACGCCGCGGAGATCCGAGACCCGCAGTCGAAGGAACGCCGCTGGCTGGGCACGTTCGACACGGCGGAGCAGGCCGCCTGCGCCTACGACATCGCGGCCCGTGCCATGCGCGGGCTCAAGGCACGCACCAACTTCCACTACCCTGCAGCAGCACCTCCCGCTACAAATCATCTGAGCCCAGCTGCAAACCCTTGTGGGCCCAACGACTTCCTGTTGCAGCACTTGCACAACCTCCACCACGCTCACCTCCTCCCCCCTCCGCCTCCTTCTCTTGTTGCACTCACCAACTGCCCTTGCTCACTGCCCAACTGCGGCGCTTCCTCATCATCGTCTTCCATAGATTTGTCTTCTTTCCTGCAGCAGCAGCAGCAACCGCCACCGACTGCCATCTGTGTTGAAGAGCCGAGTCCGAACATCGATGACGAGCAGTACTGCGACTTCTTCCTGTCGATGGACCCGCCTGAGTCGGGGCTCCTGCAGGAGATCGTTCATGGCTACTCCAAGAAGAAGAAACAGCAGCAGGATGACGGGCATCAACAGTATAACCAGTATCAGATGCCAACTGTGAAGCAGGAGCCTGCTGCTGCTGCTGCTGCGCCTGTGGCGACGTTTGACTTCTCGGTTTCTAATGACTGTTACAATCTTCAAGCTGGTGATGGAAGCAGCTTTCCCATGGTCTCTGAGGGGCTGTTGGAAGATACCATTCAATACCCCGAGTTTTTCGAGATTTTCTCGGCGAAAATGCGCAACGCTTGATCTTTCATCTTTCTCCTTATGTATTTCGTCCGTAACTGCTGATCAGTAATTAGGTTTCCATCTTTAGTGATGATGCTTAATTAATTGCTAGCTAGCTAGGTCTTTACTTTTTAATTTTTCAAGAACCTGTAGCTTAATTTCTGATAAATTTAGTGGCAACCTTTGTTTACTTGTTTATTTACTTCTTGATCATCTCTGCGTATAACTTTTTTTTTTTTGGGTTCCCTGAATTTTAATAGGAACTGCTGTTGTGATTCAACTGCTATTTGTTAATTAACTAGGTTTTCTAAATATGATCATAGTCTAGTTTCTTTCTCTAGTATCCCCTGAAATCTGCAGTATACTCAGTATTGCAGGATGCAGTATATTCTAGTTGTTATCATATTATAATCCTGGTTTGATCAATACTCAGATTTTCAATTTCTTCTCAACGCTCAGTAGTTTTTTCTGCTTCTTTTTCTGTAGTTCCCCCTATTTTCTTCTGTGTACTCAGCAGTATTTGTTGCAGACTTGCCCTTGTTATTGTTGTCATATTGACTCTGATTATTCTAGTTTCTAATGACATGAAGCAAGAGGTGTGTGGCATAACTTATAAGAGCTGCTTTTTGTTTTCTGGGTTTTATCCTTACTTTCTCAACTTTTCTTGAAATTTTCATATTTTCTGGTACCCGCAGTGTATTCAGCTGGCTGTTGTGTGATGGAACTTGGTAGTTGTAGACTTCTTTCTTTCAATGTATCTGCTGTTTCTTTAGCTGTTTGCTTTTCCAATATATTCAGCAGTCTTGTGGTCTGTAAACTGATGCCGGAGCTATGCGGTATTTGTTGGGTTTATTGGATTGTAGAGGGATGAGTTTCCCTCTGTTTGGTCTTGAGCTATGGGCCACTTGAGTCTTTAATTTAATTTTACAAAAGTGGTTGAGTGGTATAAACACTAACTTCTTCACATTCTATTGTTATTGGACTTAGGCCATGGACCAGTCTTGAGCCATTGGCCAACCAAAAGCTTTTAATTTTATTTCAAATTTCTGTTTAAGATTTTCTGTTGAGATTTATATAGATTTTATCGTTTCTGGCAACAAATCTCTGTTAGAGCAGAGGCCTAGTTCACCGTCCTTAGCTAGGTGTTGGTGGTTTATCGGGAGAGTTTTTACCGCTAAAAGAGGAGGTCATTTTAAGGTCCGAGCGAGGGATCGACTATCTTCCTTTTAGAGCAGTGCTTCTGCAAAACTACGTTACCCCTGGTAGCAAATTTATTTTCTTTTTTTTTTTAATTTCTTTTACATTAGTAGCATGTTTAGGACAAGCAAACAAGTTTGATTAAAAGATTTATTTTATTAATGTGTTGCATGTTTTAAAATTTAGAAATATTGTTATATATACAACAATCTAGAAGAAAGATTATTATTCCTTGATAATTTCTTGCAATTTAATTTAAAATTTTATTACATGCAATTTAATTAAATTTTTCAATGCAATACTTGTTTCAGGAAATATAATTACTTATCTGTTTCATGCATTAAAATTATATGCAATCAGAGAATTATTCTTGCAAATTAAAGATAATTATTTTATTCTTACTAATAGTAATTCCGTTAAATCATAAAAGGAAAAATTTACATCCTACAAAATTTATCTTTATAAGTTCTTGCAAAGTAAATCTATTTGTTCTAATTCTTATAAAGTCAAATCTTGCAATACAAGATCATAAAGAATCTTTACACAACCTTATCATTTTCATTACAAAATTTTATTTAATTATTTCATTGCAACATCATATTTAATTATTTTCATTGCAAATGAAAAATCATTTACAAGATATTACCTTATAGAAATTCTTGCAAAACTTTACTCGATTAAAGTTCTTACAAGACTTCTATTCTGATTCTTATAAGTTATTATCCTAATATAATTCTTGCAAAACTATTGTTCAATTTGAAAATTATTATTTATATTTTATAATATTTAATAAAATTATTTACAAGATCTTATTAATATCTATTACATGATCTTCTCTTTTAAATTTTACAAGATGTTATAAAATTATTTATAAGATCTTAACCTCTTAAATTTTCACAATATCTTATTGATTTTTTTTAATTATAAGATCTTATCCCATTAGATTATTGCAAATCTGTTCTTATTAAATTATTAAAAAATTCTTACAAGGTCTATTCTGGCAATAATTGATTTCTTGTAATTAAACCTTTTCTAATTACAATAATATTTAAACTCTTTTCTCTTAACTGCAAGTTAATTTAAAAAGTCATTTCATGCAAAAGAAATAATTTCTGTTATACTTGTTTATTACATACAGTATATGTTTCATGATATAGAGATATTCAATTAGAGAGGACTTAATTCTTATTTTCTAAATTACTATTGTAACAAATTCTCGAAAAATTAAGAATTGTCCAATTCCTGCAAAATAAATTGCATAATTGCTGCATGTGAAATTTTAGATTCTAGCATATTAATATTGTGATTCTGTTATAATACTTTATAACTTAAATTAAATAAGAATTCTATACTTTTTTATTCTGCATACCCTTTTTTAAAAGCTACCAACATAAACTTGTATTTTAACATTTTCAAATATATGGATACAGAAAATATGGTAAAAATCTTTCTGTCATTTTGGTTAACCTAAATTATAACAACATTATTTATACACTCTTCATGTAGGTACAATAGGCATAGGCTCCTAAATATCTTTAGTTTAATTGGAAAAAAATTAAAGGATAAATTATTTTCTCAAAATTTTGTACAATTGGTATTTAACTAAGAAAGAGTATTCAACGTAGTTCTATAATTAAGGAACGCCAAGAGCGAAAAATCTCCCACTTAAGTTATGTCGACTTGGCCAATTGGAGTGGTAAAATTCAGGTTTTTGACTAACCTAATAATTGTAGATTTTTTATCATCCTATGTTAACTATAACCTTAAAGGTAATATTGTTGTCTAACTTATAACTCTAACATACACAACATTTGAACATACAAGAATCAGTCTAGGATTAGCATTGATTACATATTATGGTTAGATTATTTAGCTTTAGTTACCTTTCATATTTGAGCTTAATATAAATCATGATCGGACCATGCTAAATCAGCTAAAGTTGAAATTCTAATCTATACTCTAGAAAATCTAATATGAAGAACATAGTAGGATTGAAAATTTCAAACAATATGATTATATTAAAGTTATAAGAAAATGTGCTATTGGTGACATTATGTTTGCATGAACAAATCTTATAATTTGAGTTTATGTAAATAAGTATATTAATCCTAACCATGTGCAGAATGATTAATAGCCATATAAAGCTTTCCCCATCCAATTTTAATTGAGATCTATAAAGCCAGATTGCCTAAAATGAATAATTTTTCTATAATTTAGTATTATTATTGAAAGGGACTACCTCCTAATCTCATTATTATTTTGGATATTGCCCTTAACTTATAATTATTAAGTTTGGATTTGGTCCTATTTAACTTTTTAGAAATTAGATTTCAATTTTAACTTTACAAATTATAATTTTCTTTTAACTAAATTTAGAGATAAATTAAATATTTATTTTGATATTTTCAAATATTTTTTAATTATCGAGAATTTGGTCGAGATTCTTGGTAAGAAATTTTAAATCAGATTCTTGTTACATTTCTTAAATTTTGAAAAGCTATCTATTTTAATATCTCGAATAATAAAATAAATTTCTTTGAAATTATCTTATAACTAGAAAATATTTAATCTTTCTCATTTCATTACTAGCTTTTATTCAATGAGATATTTATTGTTGAAATTATATCAAGTTAAAAATATCATTTGTTGATGTAACTTATTATAATTATTTAAATTATATTAATTAGTGGAAATATACACCTCCTATTTAAATGATTTCATGATTTTAACAATAATAAAATTATGAGAATTTTCTTATCTAAGTTATGAAAAATATTAATCTTACGCCCTGCCTCCCAAAATACTGAAATATACTATAACGGTATGTGACATGATCAGCTACATATCTACGCGGGTTTACAAAATTCCAACTGACTATCTCTAATCTTCTCCTAATATTCTCTAATTTTTCATTATCATTCTGAATATTCTGATTTATAATCACTTCTCCTTCATAATCTTGATTCTTTTCCTATTATTTTGATATCCGATACCATAGTCACCCAATCTCGAATTCGTTATAGATATCATAGTGGCGCAGCTAAAATATCGTAGACTCATAATATCCTAGTCTCAGGAGCTGTAAATATTATTCTCCCACATAAATTGAAATTTCGAGGACAGAGTTTTTTGTAAGGAGGGGAGAAGTGTAACCCCCTATTTTAGATGTACGTGTCACAATATCAATACTTTATACGGTGTACAAATTTGATTTAACCTTCCTGGTAGTCAGATTGAACTGATTTCAGCTCTAGATATATCACAGGATACATATAGGAGACTCGTCACATATACTATTCATAGTTATCTTTATTATTCTGTCTTTATTTCCTTATTTATCCATATTTTCATATCTATCATGGTCACTGACCTTTTTATAGGTATTATTGTACTTATTTAATGCTGAAATTATTGTGTATATTGTGTTTATTTCATGTACTGAGGTTTAGCGTACATATGTGAGGGCATATTTGCCCTTCATATGTACGTCATCGTAGCTTCACCGTATCCGCGGGATCGAGGCATTACAATTAAACTTCAAATTTTACTATTCATTAAATATATATATATATATATATATATATATATATATATATATATATATATATATATATATATATATATATATATATATATATATATATATATATATATATATATATATATATATATATATATATAAGTATACATTATGTGCATGTATTATTTGTGAAAATAAAGTTGCATGTCCAAAGGAAAATTAAATTATATATCCTAATCACTAAATTAAGACAACGATGATTTTTTCATGATGGAAATTCGAATATTATTAAGAATATAAATGGTAAGACAAATTAGAATGTCTTGCTATCTGGTAAGGAACTAATTTGCTGCCATCTTATAAGATACTAAAATCTAATATGGGACATCATCATTGTCTTAATAGCGCGAGTAGAATAGATAATAAATATTTCTTCTAGTAAATGTAAATCTCTTAAAGTTTTGATAAGTATATGCTAACTATATTTTCAGATATATCTGAATTACACGTTAATACTTAAACTTTGACGCTAAGTGTGCATTAAAATGATTTTTATAATCATAAATTTCTTGATTATTATTTATCAAATTAAATATATGTTGAATACATATATACATTAAATACTGAAATAATCAAATGTAATATATATATATGCTTTATCATAAACCATTATGATATAAATTGCTCATTTTGAAACTAATATAATAAAGGAAACTTTATAACTACTTTATGATCCCAAATGGGGGAAGACTCTGAAAATTACCCAAAGGCTTTATAGGTCTAATAAGGGATGTCAAGAGTCATAATAATATGATCACGAAGAGTTAAACCTCTGGCTGTCACCACTTGAGAAATAAAAGCTGTTAAGTCATTATTTGACCCTAAACAACATAAAGACATTCTGATTAAGCGTCTTCCTAGGAGTGTGATCCTAAATTCATCGAGAAAGATGGGGTTAAACTCATAGTAGAGTTCACCGACAGCGAGTAGCCAACATACTTGATTGGGAGTGGATTCCATGAAAGAGATTCAATGTGGTAGAAACAAGTTGGATTGGTGATACTCGTGTGGAGCATCGACCCGGATATGTTTATATCGTATATGTAGCATTGTAGCTACTAACCCTTTTATATGGTGATGATACTCTTATGATACAGCTAGGGAAGATTGAGTTTACCTCTTAATAAGTCCAACGTATATAGTGTGGAGAGTAATATCCAGCAGTAGTACCCTTGGAGGACTTACCTACGTGAGAGAAACTGTGATGGCCATGATTGGGGGGCGGGCTGACCCTAGAAACTCTCACTAGTCAACTATTGTGAGCATGGCCTAAACGCCCAACCCACTCGCTCAATAAATAAAGACTTACTGTGTATGTATTTTATCAATATCTGGTAAAAGAGGCTAGTTTCAGGCGTAGTTCACTATGTCTCTCAAATGTCGATGAATTCACTAAAGAAAGTTCCAGGCGTAGTCCATCTGTCCCGAATCCACAATATGATATTGCCTGATTTCATTTGTATTTTAAGATTTAATGATTTGTTTGTTATTTATTATTGTTGATTTGTTTTATCTTTCCTGAAACTCAAATTTTGGGGGGGGGGGGGGGGGGGGGACTGTTGGGTTTATTGAATTGTAGAGGGAAAACTTGTGTTTCTCTCCGTTTGGTCTTGGATTTTAGTCCCACATTGGATAGAACAAAGGAGGTTGAGTGGTATAAATATCAACTCCTCCACATTCTAGTGTTATTGGATTTGGGCCATGGGTCGGTCCTGAGCCATGGGCCAAGCAAGTCTTTAATTTTATCTTAAATTTCTTTTTAAGATTTTATGTTGAGATTTATCTAAATTTTATCGTTCATTGACCTGATCACATTGGATCAGAGCTCGTGTGAGAGGTTGTTGCAACAAATCTGATCATGCGATCAGATCTCTGGGGTTGTTACTAGTGGGAGGGACTCGAGATCTATAAAAAGAGCCCATCTTCGTTCTCTTTCAATACATAAAGTTACAGATTGTTGCAAATATTCTCTTCTCTTCCGTTGCAAAATTCTTGCAAAAATTCTTTTGAAATTTTATTTTATTTTTCATTCCGGGCGACAAATATTCGTCTGAGCATAAGCCCAATTCATC
This sequence comes from Agave tequilana, assembly GCA_038442645.1. Lineage (NCBI taxonomy): Eukaryota > Viridiplantae > Streptophyta > Magnoliopsida > Asparagales > Asparagaceae > Agave > Agave tequilana. Next base: position 120,775 of record JAVJIF010002656.1, read on the forward strand.
ATCCTGAACTGGGTGCTGGTGGTTTACCGAGGGAGATTTTACCGCTAGAAGAGGAGGTCACTTGAAGATTCGGGCGAGAGATCGATCATCTTTCTTTTAAGACAGTGCTTCTGCACGACTATGTTATCCCATGCCAGCAAATTTATTTTCTTTTTTTTTAATTTCTTTTACATTAATAGCATGTTTAGGACAAGCAAAAAAAAGTTTGATTAAAAGATTTATTTAATTAATGTGTTGCATGTTTTAAAATTTAGAAATATTGTTATATATACAACATTATTCTTATTAATTAATTGCATTTTCTCTGAGCGCCCAGTTGCTTCTTCTCAAAATTATAAAAAACTAAAACTAATTTCTTTTAATTATATTATGTCGCTAGGTAAACTATCTCTTACTTCTTGCAGTTATGACATTGATGATCTGAGCACTCTGGACTTCAGCATGAAGCAGGAAATGTAGAGTGCCATTAACTGAAAATTTTCTCGCAGTTTTCTTCTCTTGTTAATAAAACTTGCAATGTGTATTCTGCAGCTTAATTAATTATTGAGCGGTGCTTGCAGCAGCTGGCTGCATATAATTTCCTTGTTGTTAGCTTACAGCTTGATGCCTGCATGGAATATGTTGTGTTCAGAGCCTCTTCACTGTTTTGGATGCAAACACACCCCCATTCTTTTCGGCTGCACTTCTTCCCAAAATGGTCTTTGCTAATAAAGTCCCAACACCCATATCTCCAGAGTCACTACCCTACTGGGGTTGCTATCACAATCAATGCAATTTAAAAGCAATTGCTCACAGAAGGAGAAGAAAAAAAACTGTAACCGGCAATGCCCTCATATGTCCTCTCTACTCTCTTTTCTGTTGTGTTCCTTCTTGAGAATAATAGTTACACTACTCGTCACCTGCTCCTTTTAATTTCTATTGTACTCGAAAGTTATTTTGAAAATAGATATATGTGGATGGCTATGATTTTGTTTTGCTGTACAACAGTGTAGAATTGAATATTTACTAATTGAACAATGTTTTTTGATGTAGTATAGACAAAAACTGATGTGAAGTACACTCGCATAGCAGCTAGTAATAAAAAGATAATAAATTGGTTTTGATATATATGTGGTTTTTAAAAATTTAGTTGACCTTACAGCAGGCAGATATTACATGAGCTTTTTCTTGAAGGGTTATTAAGAGGAAAGCTGCCATTGTCGGGGCTTTTTGCGCTCCACAAAGGCACAAACAGACTGATGAGCCAGAGAGAGAGAGAGAGAGAGAGAGAGAGAGAGACTTTCTGCTTTCTAGCTATGATCTATATAGGGTTGTGAACGGTACGAAAGTATATTGGAGATGTCGAGAGGAAGTAAAAGTTTGTCCCGTGTGATCCGACTTTATTGAAGTGACAATTATTCTGCTACTTATATGAAAAAGGCGTGTTCCATCTTAATTATTTAAAATGAAGCAAAGTACACATTTAAAAAATCGAGAGTTAAATTACAAGACTCGGTCAATATTTTTTTCCGGAGTTTTACCATGTCCATTGAATGTGAATCCTATTAAGTCATATAGGCCAATTTAGCAAAACTCAAATTGAGGTTTTGTTTAAGTTAAAATGAATTGACGTATGTAATAATGCAAACCCCACTTTCTAAAACTCCTGGGTGTGTTGTTTCTTGTAACACCTAGTTGCTAGAATGCGTACTTAGATATGTGTTCAGATTTTTCGGTCATATTTTTCGATTTTTTTTCCGTATTTGTTTTGTTTTGTGATTATTTATGCGATTGTTTTACATTGGATCCAGATTCGTGGACTCGAAGTCAGTCCTAATCTGAACCGGGGATCCGATCCTAATGTATTACTTGACGTAGTCTTTTCGGTGTCAGATTTGACCGTTTTCAGTTTCAAACATTGTTTTTCAATATTTTAGATTTTTTGAGATTTTTCTGGAATTTTTCCGAATTAATTTATAAAATCTTCAAAATCGGGGTCGACCATCGATTCTAAGATTTTTTTAATTTACAATCGGAGTTGAATTTCTAAATTCCGCTTTCACATTGCTTCTTAAAATCACATTTTCTATTTTAATGTATTTTCTGAGATTTTTCTGAATTTATCAAAGTTCGACCGGTTTTGGTGTCAACCAGTATCACTGGTTGATTTCAAGATTTTTAATTTACAAACGGAGTCAAATTTCTAAATTCTGCTTTCACATTGTCTCTTAAAATTATATTTTTCTATCTTAATGTATTTTTGGTGAATTTTCTGAATTTATCAGAACTCAGTCGAATTTGGTGTCGGCGAGTATCGCTGGCACATTTCAGGATTTTTATTTTGAAAATGAGATCTTATTTCTGAAAACAATTTCATATTATTTCTCAGAATGATGTTTTTTTACCTCTGGGTATTTTTGGGTTTTTTTCTGGAATAGTCGATATTTCTCGACATTATTATAATATTATTATTTTGAAATCTTTTCCTTTCTTTCTTTCTTTTTTTTTTCCTTTCTTTCCCCCCTGCGTCCACTCCCCCTCCATGGGTCCGGTCACCATCCCCCTCCCCCTCCCCTCCCCTTCCATCGCTCTTTTTCTTTTTCCTTTTCTTTTTCTCTTCCCTTTTTCCTTTTCTCTCTCTTCCCTTCTCTTCTCTTCTCTTCTCTTTCTCCTCCTTTCTCTTTCTTTTTTCTTTTCTTCTTCCCCTGGCACCCGACGATAGCCACCTCCCCTCCTCCCTCTCTCTCAAAATACTCCCCCTCTCTCCCACAATCACTCCTCTCACTTTCCAAATCTCACTCGCCCTTTCTTTCTTTCACCTATACTATCCAATTTCCTCTCCCCACACTCTATCTCTCCTTTCTCTTAATCGATGCCTCAACCACCACTGCCGGCAGTGCCCCTGGCGACGACGACTCCTCCCAACTCCGGTGAGCTTTCGGCTTTCTCTCTCTCCCGCAATCATCTCCATCTGAAAATCTAACCACCGCCATTTTCATCTCCACTCACCACCACCACAACCCATCACCCCTTTCCTCCTCCTTGGTGTGGCCGATGGCCACCCCTGCCTGCGCTGGCCACGGTGGCCGGTGGGCCTCCCTAGTCGCTGCCAGGGAGAGGCAGAGCCAGGTCAGGCCCTGGCCTAGCCTATGCGTGAGCAAGGAGGCAACAACCCCCCTCTTATCTCTCTCGATCTCCTATTTCTCTCTCTTATCTCTCTCTCCCCTGTTTCTCTCTACTTTCTCTCTCCCTCGGTTTCCCTCTCTCTCCTATTCTCATTTCCACTCTAGCTCTCTCTTTCTTTCTAGATTTTCTCTCTCTAGCTCTCTCTTTCTCTCTCTAGCTCTCTCTTTATCTCTCTAGATTTTCTCTCTAGCTCTCTTTTTCTCTCTATATTTCTCTCTAGTTCTTCCTCTTTCTCTTGCTTTCTTTCTTCTTTCTCTCCCCTCTCTTATTCTCTTTCTCTCTCTAAAAATATTTATTTATATTTAAAATATTATGGCGCGTGTGTGAGTTTCTGGGATTTCAGATTTCACGGCTTTTCCGAAAATTTAGGTGAGTGTCCTCGCCTCATTTTGAGTTTCTCCGCTTCATCAGGTCGACTGTGTATTTATTTTTGTATTTGGATTGTATCCGTATTTTATATTGGGCTGTGCCTCGTATTTGTATGTGGTTGAGTGCCCAGATTGTGCATGTATATACCTGTGACGAATGGTTGTACTAGGTAGTTTATTTTTTGTCCATATACCATGCATGTGATGTATTTTATTATGCTTTTATACCATGTGTGGCCGACACTTCGTAGTCGTTTAGCCTTTAGGCTCTCTACTCAGCCTTCGGGCTTAAACTCTCTGAGTTTTCTAGCTTCGCTGGAAGCATAGCTAAGTCGTGTGGCTGCGAGCCGAGCTTTATTGCGTAGCCTCGTTAAGCGTGGCTTACTATGTTTTCACTTTGCTTGAACTCCCTGGATTTTACTAGTTGTACTGTGCGTCTGCGAGCCGAGCTTAATTGCGTAAACTCTTTAGTCACGGTTTAGCTATACCCCGTATTGCTCAGCCTCTAGACTTAACAGCTCTACTATTTTACTCTAGCTTTCAGCCTTTAAACTCTTGGTTTGTTAGTTTTACCGAGAGCCTAACTAAGCCGTATGGCTGCGAGCCTAGCTTAATTGTGAAACCTCATCAGGTACGGCTTACTATGTTCCCGCTTTATTTGAACTCTCTGGGTTTTACGAGCTACACCGTGTGTCTGCGAGCCGAGCTTAACTGTGTAACCTCTTCAAGCATGGTTTAGCTATATTCCCGTATTGCTCTGCCTCCGGGCTTAACCTCTCTGAGATTTATTAACGGCCAGTTCAATTTTTTAGCATCACCAGATAGGCATATTTAGCACTCAGTGATTTATCACTAGACTCGCCTAGGCAGAATGCTGCTAGATTTTCTACTCGCATCTTAAGTCGAGTCGTCTCGGTAACTCCGCCAAGCGCTTTAGTGATTAAACACTATTCATTGTCCGTGCCTCAAGCTTGCTCAGCTCCGCTTGATTGTACTCAGCTACTACTCTATCACTTGTCATGCACATGCTTGATATGTTAACCCTTACCATGCTATCACCTGATACTTGACATGCTACTACTTGACACCTACCCCCTGTCATGGTATCACTTATCACATGTCACCTGTAATGTTAATGCCTGACCTATGATTATCACATTTACGGGAATCATGTCTTGTTATCCTGTATCATATACAGTAACCTATTATCCTGTATTATATACAGTGACCTGTACCCTTGTTATACATGTACTCATGTACTCCTGAATTTCTGATCATGTCATGCTCCTGTTATTCCCATAAATTGATAATTGCATAGTATATTATAAATAAGACAACTTGCACCGGTTTGGAGGAAACTAATGGGTCCCGAATAGTTTCATGCTTATGTGGTCATATCGAGTCACACGTGGCCACATACTTGAGGGATCACCTGGCGGCTACCAGGGATTCCGTGGGGTGTACTGGCACCCCTACTCCTCCTGTTTATTCCTGTCAGGTATACACAAGCCCTAAGCCTATTTCTATGGGATCTATGATACCCTATTCCTTTTCAGGCATACAATAAATCCCGATACCTAGTGGTATGCTCCAGTTCAGCACCGGATACTCCTTGACTGCTCTCCCGAGCAAGTATGGAGCCCATTCTAAACATAGTTCGTCGAACTCTATCAGTTTTCAAATAACTTGCTTTATAAGTTGTAAGTGAAAGTATGTGGAATGGGACGCATACTAAAATTTATAACTTAGACGGCCCCAATTATAATAAGATGCTAATATACAACTCTTTGTGTTGTTTTGCAACTTGGGTTGTATACGCTCGATTACGGTAACATGGGATAAAGGTATATAGATGAGGGTTTTCTTGTTTGGATTATTCCTTCGATGTACTAGTCTCATAGAGCCATGACCTAAGCTCATACGATTAGTTTTGCTCGTATTCGGCTTTATTTGGTTTTATAAGTTTTATCAGTTTTATGTTAGTTTAAGAGATATCTGGTGTTGCTTTATTTATTTTACTTTCTGCCTCCACACCTGCTCCTGTATGCATGTACTCACGATACGGTTTTCAAAGCATACTCCTTTGATTCAGATTTATTGATACACATGTGCTTATCCCTGCTTGCCACTTGGCATTCACCATACTACTCGTTGGGGAGTTCTAACTCCCCTAAATCCTCATGTCCAGTCCCAGAGTTTGAAGCTTGTGAATTCTCCCGGTTGCTGATCAGAGATGTACAGCTGAAGCGTGGATCATCAGCAGACTATTTGAGGCCCGATCCTTTCAGCCCCCTGCTCGTCTCTCGAGTTTGTGTAACTCGTGAGCGCCCTTTGTACTGTTCTTACTTGTATATCTCTTTGTATTCTCTTATTCGTGAAAGTACACCTAGAGGGGAATAGGTGTATGGCTAATCTAATAACAAATAATGCGAAATTAAATAATAATTGCAACCACTTAGTGTAACCAAAGAGTGTAACTGAATTTCCGGTGAAGGGCTCTGGACTATCTCCTCTAAATTCCTCTAAATAAGAGTTGAGGTGTTATATGAAGCTCTCTTGGTTCAACACAAGTGAGGCACACAATCAAATCAAGCATATAAATGATATGAACAATATGATGCAATGCACAATACAAAAGAGAGAAAGTTTGAGATAGTGGATCAAACGCAAACACAAAGATATATTTCGAGGTTCGAGCACCCAGCTCTACGCCCCTGCCTTCACACAAAAGGATTTTCACTATAGCGTCCACACAGGACTTCTCACACAGGGAACCTCCACTGAGGATTTTAGGTAATACAATTTTGGAGTACACAACTCCTCTCTCAAACACCAACAACCTCTACACACGAGGCTAGGCACAAAGCTAACACAGGATCAACCTCTCTCACTAGAGGGATACCAACAAACTCAATCACCGCTACACTTAGAGGGATACCAACAACCCAATTGTACAACCTCCTCTACACTTAGAGGGAAAGACACAAAGCCAAAGTAAAGAAAAGGGTTTACAACACTTAGTGGTTTCAACAAACCACAAACTGATTCTTTCTCACAAAAATAAGATCCTAATAGATATGACAGATAGATAGCTCAAGTGTGAGAAATAAAAGTGTTTGGAAATGAAAACAACAAAGAAAAATACTTGGAAAAATCACAAGATAGATGTTGAAATAAAGATCAAAAACCAATTCCTAAATACTCTCTTTTCTTTGATTTTTCCAACACTTTAAAACAAATAATGATTGGTCTTTTAAACCCAAATACTATTTTAAAACTTGTAGTTAAAAACACTTCTAAAGATGAGAAAATTTGCTCTTCAAATTGTTGTCTAAAACCAGCTCAAATGAGGGGTATTTATAGCCCTAAACAAATTCTGCCCGTTGGCAGCAGGAAAGGGCAAAAATGCCCTTCCGGTCGACCGGCCGGTCGATCGGGACCTGAAAACAGAGAGCAGTGCTCTCTGCCGGTCGACCGGGGCCATTTTCAGATAGCAAAAGCTCTCTGGCGGTCGACCGACCCGGTCGACCGGCCTTCTAGTCAAAACAGCCGTGCACAACTGTGCACGTCGGTCGACCGACTTCTGCCTCGGTCGACCGTCCGGTCGACCGGCAGAAGGCAGGTCAGAACTGTTATAGGGATTAAAAAATTGATTATTTGCCTTCTAAAAAATTCCATAAAATATTCATAAAGTTCACAAAAATAAGTTCTTATATTATCTTTGAAATACAAATATGTATAACAAAAATTCAACATATATTACAAACTTTTTGAACCATTTTTGTGATACTGAAGCTTTGCCTTAAACATAAAACCGTATTTTTCAAAACTTGGATTTTTGAAATGGAAAATCATTTTCTCCAAAACTCGTGTAAATACAAAATCATGATATTGAAACAACTTTGAAACGTATTGTATATGGATAGAATCCAATATTGAAAAGATATCTATCTATGTTTTTATATGAATTCCGAAACCGGTTAAACCGAAAACCAAAAATCAAATATTTAAACTTGTGTGTGTATGTGAACTTGAGCATATCAACACTATCTAATCTTTACAATGATCTAAACACAATCTTAAACTAAACAAATGGAGGTCTTCTTGTAGAACTCCTTCTCCAAGTCGACTTGATCCAAACGCGATCCAAATGAGCTTGACTCCAACCGAGTACTAGGTGCGATCTTGACGCTCGACCTCTTGAATCAACGCGTAAAAGCTCCAAAACTCCTTTGTTGAAGCTAGTCACCTACTAATAACTTGATCAAATATCTGAAACTAAATATCCCAAGATTATTAGTAAATTATAACTACATGAGTTAATCATCATCAAAACTAGAGTGAAGGACCTCTGGGCCAACAATTCGCGTCTATCAGTGATTTAATATTCTTGTAATATTGTGTCACATCTGGCGATAACCTTATAATTGTAGTCATATGTTGGAATGTATAATACACCACATGCTCTCGTACTCTGATCTTGCATGTACTGATGCGTAGCATATATATATGTGAGGGTATTTTTGACCTACATATATACATCGTAGTAACATCTCGTACCCGCGGTATCGGGCATTACAGGGTGGGCTCAGAGCCTAGGTTCTCCCATCATCAGTACGTCCAGATGACAATTAAAGGTAAAGAAATTTACAGCTGGAATGCATGAGTCCTGGTTATACAATTCAACTACAAGTGCAGAGTTATCTATTTCTTCTTGATCGTTCTTCCTTTGATTCCTGATTCCCTTTCACATTTTACTATTTTGGTTTTCGTAGTTTTATACCAACTTAATGAAAATACACCTAGAGGGGGGTGAATAGGTGTATGGCTAATCTAATGACAAATGATGCGGAATTAAATACTAATTGCAACACACTAAGTGTAACCAAAGAGTGTAGCCGAATTCTCAGTGAAGGGCTCTGAACTATCTCCTCTAAATTTCTCTAAATAAGAGTTGAGGTGTTATGTGAAGCTCTCTTGGTTCAACACAAGTATGCACACACACAAATAATACCAAGCATATAAGATATGAACAATATGAATCAATCCAAGATATAAGAGAGAGAGAGAGATAGTGGATCAAACGCAAACACCAATATATGTTTCGAGGCTCGAGCCACTGCTCTACATCCCCGCCTTCACATAGAAGGATTTCCACTATACGTCCACACAGGACTTCCCACATAGGGAACCTCCACTGAGGATTTGGGTAATACAAACTAGGAGTATACAACTCTTCTCTCCAACAAACACAATCTCTACTCAAGAGGCAAGACACAATAATAATCAACTCTACACTTAGAGGGATGGGAAGTAAGCCAAGCAACAATCACCTCACACTAGAGAGATAAGACACTAAGCCAAACAACCACAATCACCTCTACACTTCGAGGGATAGCCACAACCCAATGCACAATCTCCTTAGAGGGAAAAGCAAAAAGCCAAAGCAAAGGAAAAGTTACAACTCTAGGTGATCACAAAGATCACAAATAACTTTTTCCCATAAAAATAAGATCCTATAGATAGGATAGATATGATAGCTCAAGTGTGAGAAAATAAAGTGTTTGGAAATGAAAACAACAAAGAAATACTCTTGGGAAAATAGTAGATAAATATTGAAATAAAGATCCAAAAATCAATCTCCCAAAGACTCTCTTTTTCTTTGATTTTTCCAATACTTTAAAACAAATAAAAGATAAATCTTTTAGCCCAAAAACTCTTGAAAACTTGTTGCTAAAACACTTAAGAAGATGAAAATTTTTGCTGTTAAAATTCTTAATCAAAACAGCCCAAAGGGATGGGTATTTATAACCCATTCTAAAAACTAGCCGTTGGGCCAAATCAGCAGCTGATGCTGCTGTCGGTCGACCGGCCAACGGTCAGATTTCTGACCGTTGTGCCACCGGTCGACCGCCCGGTTGACCGGGGCCGGATCCAGAGAGCAGAGCTCTCTGACGGTCGACCGCCCAGTCGACCGACCCATTAGCCAAATGGCTGTGCACGTTTTTGCACATCGGTCGACCGGACCGGACGACTAGCAGAAGGCCAGGTCACATATTGGGGATTAAAAAACTTGGTCTTTTTACCTTCTAAAAAATCCTATAAAATATACATAAATTCTACAAAAATAAGTTCTTTTAAGATTTTTGAATATCAAACATGTGTGACTAAAAATCAACACATATTACAAATAATTTGAACCATTTTTGTGATATTAAAATTTAGCTTAAACACAAAATCAGTATTTTCTAAAAACCAAACTTTGAAATGGAAATCTAATTTTTTTCAAAACTTGTCTAAATAAAAAAACATGATATTTAAACTCTTTTGAAGTATAGAGTGTATGGATAGAATCCAATACACAATACATATATTTTTTTGACATGAAATCCAAAACTGGTTAAACTGAAAAACAAACTTTAAACTTTTGTGTGTGTGTGTGAACTTGAGTATATCAATTCTATCTAATCTTTACACAAGATCTAAACATACTAAATACAAACTGAAGTCTTCTTATCTTCAAGCCGATTCGATCCAAACGCGATCCAACGAGTTTGACTCAACCGAGTGCTAGGTGCGATCTTAACGCGCGAGCTCTTGAATCAACACGTGTTAGCTCCCAAAACTCCTTTGTTGAAGCTAAATACCTACTAATATCTTGGTCAATCACTGAGACTAATTAAGCACAAGATCATTAGTAAACTATAACTACATGAGTTAATCATCATCAAAACTAGAGTGATGAGCCTTTGGGCCAACAATCTCCCCTTTTTGATGATGAGAAAACTCATAGAGTTTATATGCATGGGTTAAAGTTAAGCTTCATAGAAACTGTCCTTTAACTCATGCATAGCAATAAACATAAAGATATTCAATGAATTACTTAAACCAAACAATACATATATGCATAAATGAGGAAATAAATATAAATAAACTCTCCAAATACTTCTTCCCTTTTCGTATAAACAAAACATATATGCCTTAAACAAGAAAATAAACATGCAAATATAAACTCTCTAAATACTTTAATCATGCATATAAATATATAAACTCTCCAAATATTTTAATCATACATATAAAACTCTTCAAATACTTCTCCCCTTTTGTCAATTCATCAACAAATGGGCGAAAACAAATCAAAGAATAAAGATATATATATGCGATATACATTCATGAAGAAGAGAGACGTAAAGTTAGCTTCCCCTGCATACATGCATTACAGGAAAAAGAGATGACTAAACCCTAATCACATAATGCATAATATACAATGTATAAAAGAGTTGTGAAGCTCCCTCTACACACGTGTATTACATAGAGAAGAGAAGTCAAGCTCCTCAATATCAGATACGCTCAACATAAATCTATATATAGAGAAGATGTTAAGTTTTCCTTGCATATAAGAAATATATATCAAACATTATGAAACCCTTTTTTTTAAAAAAACAAATTTATGATACCAATTTATGATACTAATTGAAAATAAACAAAATTTTTAAGATACCAAAAGATATCAATTGAAATATCTTGTAAATTTTTGATTCCAATAGAAAATGAAACATTGTACGTTTTTGAGACCAATTAAAATATATATTGTAAATATTGATACCAATTGAAAGTAAAAACTAAATTTTCGGGTAAACACAACTTATTTTACAATAAGGATATCAAACTGGAAATAATACCGATTTAAGATTATTGATACCAATATTGAAAATGTTAACAGATACCAAAATAAAGCATTTTTCATCATAAAGAGTAGGAGTAAGATACCAATTGAAAATAAAACCAATTGAAAGATAAAACACGAATTTTCTCCCCCTTTATGAAATACCAATAAAAGCGATGCATAAGCTTGTAGAAGATACCAATTGAAAAATAATTGACATTAAGGACTAAATCAAGCTTAGCATAAACATAATTTGTGCTTTAAGATGTAAAAATATTGTAAGCACAATCAAATCATATATATATGTATGAAAATGTAAATACCAATCGAAATTGATACTAATTGAAGTTTGAAGCATACATATATAGAAAACACAAATATGAGTATACAAAAATAAAAATATCAATTGTGATACCAATTGAAAATATAATGAGGATCAAGTGTATAACTCATCATTAACACCCTATTTATGCACATGTTTAAATAGATTTTCAATAAGGAGCATACGAGGCATGGTCGCCCATCCAACCACCCTTTGAATGTAGGGGTTTTCAAAAATAGGGTTTGAAAATAATTTTAACATATTTAAAAAACTCTACCAAGTGAAGAATATGAAATAGTTTAAGATAGTTTGAAATATCTAGTTATATATTCTTCAAAAACATGAAACCAAATCATATATTTCATGAAGCATGCATTTTACACAAAATTGGCATTCAAGATATATAAAGCTCAACAATGTACTCATAAAATAAAGTAATGAGTAAAAACAAATAATTTGAGTGTACAAGAGTCATGTGAAAAGCATAATCATGAAAATAGAAAATGAAGCTCATATGAAATTCCTTCTCAAAACATGTTATAAACATGAAATCATCAAAATCAAATATACTTCAAGGTATATGTATGTTTTGTTAAAACTAAAAGTGTACATATATATTCCAAACACAAATGAGTCCATAAAAGAATTTTGCATAAAAAGCAAGTAACTCAAGGGTATACATGTATATCTAAAGTTTTGAAAAAATTGACATATACATGAAGCTAAACACATATTTATGAAAACATGTACAAAAATAGGGAATACTACTTAAATGTAAGAATCATCAAAACTAGGCTATACAAGTACATCTAATGGGTATAAATGAGCAATTAAGCATAAGCATACAATAATCAAATGTGGCTCACTAATTGTACAAGTATACACACAAGTTTTAATGAAGGCTACATCTAAACAAGTAATAAAAATATGAAGCATAAATGAAGACATAAACCAATATGATCATTATGTTAAATGCAAGTGCCTTAGAGGTAGGATATACACAATAGTTAAATTAAAGTGAGAACACAAGATAATGATCCATATAAACATGGGTGTATCTCAAATACTACATATGTATATCACAAGTCTAATTATCATGGCGTTTAACATAATAATCATAAAAAACTAAAACATGTTAAAAGTCAATCAATGAAAGAATGTAAATAAAATGAGAGTTAGAGACAGTTACCAAAACTAATAGGGCTAATCTCTAGATCTCCAAACCATGGTGGTCCTCCCACCAAACTTCCCTTGAAAGTGATGCATTCAAAAGTGTTACCATTTTGCTCAGAACGCATCACCATCAAGGCACCATTACTCTCACGTCAAGCGAGAGCCCACACCTACATCAAATACCATAGGGGTGGATACTGGTACTCATACTTTATTGGGTCCATGGGGGTTAGCACCTTTCCTAACCCAAAAAAATTTATTTGCAAAATTTGAATCATTTTTCTATCATAACAAAATTTTGCAAGGCGGCCCTTTCATCCACAATGTGTACATGTGTACACATGAGCATACATGATGTCATGTGTGTGAGCATGAGAAGCATGTGTATGCCGAGTATGGTATGCATGAATATGTGGTGCATCTTTCTTACGAAACATGAATTTCAATTTCTTGTGATCCATAACACATTGGCTCAAAGTGGAGACCAAACAATCTACACTTTTCTTCAATACACATATATCATTTTTAATACTTGAAGATAAAGTGGAGCATGCAACATGTTTGTTAATAGCAGATGAATCTATAGTAGTATGACAAACATGGGATGACAGATCATTTTTCAAAGTTTTATTTTCTTTTGAAACCAAATCTAGTTCTTTTGAAATAGAAATAATTTTATTATTTACAGAATCATTTTCTTTTAAAACAATTTCAAGCTTTGAAGATAAAATCTCATTTTTTTCAAAGCATCATTACAATTATTTTTCCTTTTTAAAATCTTGTTTTCATTTAAGGCAAGATCAAGTTGGGATTTCAGTGAGTCCCTTTCATTTGAAATCTCATCCCTTTCTTACAAAACAATATCAAGTTTAGAAGATAAATTTTTATTTTCTTCTTTTATTTTAAAAGTTTTCTTTTTCAAAAGTTTATATTTTTCAAGCAAGTTTTCACATACAATAGATAGTTCTTCATTTAATGCATCTGCATTCATGTAATCATCACAAGAAGAACTAGCACTATCATCTAGTTGAGTATCCGAGTTTACCTCAAGGGAGTCATTCCCTTGGACCATGTAGCAAGCTTGTTCGGATTCTTCTCTGCTAGATTCCTTCTCCACATATTTCATCGTTTGTAGCGCGAGAGAGGTCAAGGGGTTCCATATTGCAAAAGCAGAATCACGATGAGAAATCATAGATAAATATTTTTTGCTAAGTGTATTTCTAAGTGCCATTAGGGCTTGTGCATTGGCCTCTATATGCTTGCTATTACCTGTACGCGTCGAAAAATCACAATTGCAAAATTCTTTTAATTGAATAGAAGATTACAATGAATACAATCCGATTACAAAAGAGAGGGAATCTCTTGATTGATTCTCCTCTTTATTTAACGCTGGGTTCTTCGTGTAGCGGTGAAGAGTGAGTCTTGTTCTCCATTGACCGGCCGAACGTGAATTTTCTCTTATGGATCCTCTCTTTGGATCTGCTAATAGAGTAGCACAACTCCTATCAGTAATGGAATCTCAAAGAGATTTAAAGAACTTGAACTCAACAAGTTAACAGAAAGAGTTGAACTCTTTCTAGCCTTCAAGCGCTTCAAGACCGAACTCTGGCGAGGTAGCTCTCCCCTCTGCCTATGGCTTCTTAGATTCCTTCACCAAAACTCTCCCCTTCAGCCCCTTTTTAGAGGTCCCCCTCCATGGGTCCCCTTACATTCCTTTAGAGAGGTCTCCTCTTTTTCTCTCCCCCCCGGGCCTTTCCTCTAGGTTCTCCCCCCTCTCTAGCTATTTATAGCTATTTATAGAGGAATTGATGTGTAACCAACACCTTAAATCTCTCTATAATGGGAGGGGTGTAACCAACTCCTTAAATTTCTCAATAATGGGAAATTATTCTCCACTATGTGGAGAGAAAACGGGGTGTAGCTGATCAAGTTCATGGCTCAGTTATAGCAAAAATGCGGGTCTCGCACTGGACGCAGACCTCACTCTGATGTTGAGACGCGGAGCTCACAGGCTCGCGTCTGTATTGGGACGCGGAGCTGCTCAGACATGTGTTTGAGTTGAAACGCGGAGTTAGCTGAGGTCCGCATCTGACAAAGGACGCGAGGTCCGCGTCTGACATTGGAACGCGAGGTTCGCGTCTGAGGCTGGAACGCGATCTCCGCGTCTGGGAGGTTTGCGTCTGAGGCTTTATCTTCAGTAATTTTTTGATAGCCTATAAAACCCCCTACAAAGTTTTTAAAACTCCGTGGTTGACTGAGACGGATTTCATAATACTTTGGACTTCAGTTGAATCGGGACTTCCTGTAATCAAACTGGCATTCTTCTGAGAGGTAGTCTCGAGCTTGATCTTGTCTAGATTCTGGTCTTCGTAAGTATACTATTGAACTACTTGAAGCCTCCAAGAAAGATCGTTGTAATTTGATTGTCGGTGTACTGTTGAACCGGTAGAGTTGTCAATTGCCTTTGCCAGTGTATTGTTAAACTGATTATTGTAGTAGAGATATACTCTTTGTATGGGGGGAGAGAGAGGGCGTAGCTCTCACAGACGCGGTTCTGGCACATTGATCAAGTGGAGACGCGAACTTCACCAAAGTTGAGACGCGACTCTCAATTATTGTAGAGACGCGGCTCTCAATTTCTGTAGAGACACAGCCTTTACTTGCTGTTGAGACACAACTCTTAAATTCATTGAGACGCGGCTCTGTACTTGAGACGTGAAGTTCACGCTCAAAGCTTCTTTGAAAGAGTTTTAATTGCCAGAGGTGTGATATTAACTTGGCAAATTTAATAACTCTACTGGCGGAATTTTAGAAGGTTATTATCATAGGTGTGATGTTAACTTGACAGTGAGATCTGGACTTGTGTTTTGAACAAGTTTTATGGACTTGTTATTCTATTGATGAGAATAACAAGTGGAGTTTGATCCGCTGGGGATTATGCCAGAGTCTATCGTTAGAGGATTAGTGTTAACATGACTAGTACTCTGCTAGAAATCAATGGAATGAAAGTTACTGTTAGAGGGGTGGTATTAACATAATAGCGTTGATTTTGCGATCTACGCAACTTAAGTGGACCTGTTATTCTATTGGGAAGAATGACAAGTGGGATTGGATTTGTTGAAGATCCATGAAGATTTTTACTGTTAGAGGTGTAATGTTAACGTAACGGATTTAGGTTTACAATTTGAGCAAATTGAATTATCAGAGGTGTGATATTAACTTGACAAAGATGTGTGCCAGAGATGTGATATTAACTTAGCAGTATAAAAGTAAGAAGATCATTGTCATAGGTGTAATGTTAACTTAATAATGAAATGCATGCTAGAGGTGTGATATCTAACTTAGCACCGAAAGGTCTCGTTTTCACTGAGAAAATCGAGGAGATCACTGTCATAGGTGTAATGTTAACATCAATTGATTTTGCGATATGAGCAACTTTGGTTAGAAGTGTAGTATTAACTTGATCGAGAGATTCTGTGATCTGCACAGTTTGGTGGACTCGCCATCCTATTGAAGAGGACTGACAAGTTAAAATTTTGATCAGAGGTGTGATGTTAACTTGACTGGGATTTGTCTTGCGATTTGAGCAAGTTTAGTCAGAGGTGTGATGTTAACTTGACCGGATTTGTTTTGTGATTGGAGCAAGTTTGGTCAGAGGTGTGATGTTAACTTGACCGGGATTTGTCTTGCGATTGGAGCAAGTTTGGTCAGAGGTGTGATGTTAACTTGGTCGGGATTTGTCTACTGTTAGAGGTGTGATTTTGAACATAACAGTATTTGAGTGGACTTGTCATTCTATTGAAAAGAATTGAAAAGTTGAAATTTTAACCCAGAGAAACATCAAAGCCTTATTGTCAGAAGTGTGATATTAACATGACAGGTTTGATTTGTAATTTATTCTACTGAGAAAATTGAGGGAAATCACTGTTAGAGGTTTAATGTTAACTTAACAGTGAATATGCCAGAGGTATAATGTTAACTTGGTATGTTTGATCTGTGATTATTTCACTGGGGATATAGTCACAGGCTTTTTGTGATCCTACCATTCCATGGATAGGAATTGGTAAGGGATTTTGGAGGGAATTTTATGGAATGAGTTGTCAGAGGTAACTGTTAACATGAAAATATTGATTTCTCTAGAAAATAAAGATTTATTGTTAGAGGTGTAATGTTTAACATAACGGTAATGAGATTTTACGATTTAAGCAATTTAAGTGGACCTGTCATTCTATTGAAGAGAATGACAAGTAAGACTAGACCCATCGGGGATCTAAATATTTCTTTACCGTCAAAGGTGTGATATTAACTTAACTGATCAGATTGAATCTTGCCAGAGGTGTGATATTAACTTGACAAGGACGTGAGCTAGAGGTGTACTGTTAACTTAGGTCCATAAGAACTTTAGTTTCATTGGGGAGACTGAAGATATCACTGTCATAGGTAGTGTTAAACTTGACAGTGGAGGTAATGCTAGAGGTGAGATGTTAAACTTAGCATTGGTCATCTCGACTTCGATATGGAAGTTTGAGGAAAAGTCATTGTCATACGTGTATTATTGAACTTAACAATGAATTGGTTGCTAGAGGTGTGATGTTAAACTTAGCATCGCTCGTCTCAACTTCGATATGAAAGCCTGAGGAAAAGTCATTAATATAGGTGTAGTGTTGAACTTAAGAATGAACTGGATGCTAGAGGTGTGGTGTTAAACTTAGCATCTGTCATCTCAGCTTCGATACAGAAGCCTGAGGAAAAGTGACTATCAGAGGTTTAATATTGAACTTGGCAACAACTTAATCATTGTTAGAGGTGTAGCATTAACATAATAGTAGTTTGTCAGAGGTATAATATTAACGTGACAGTAGTTGGCTTATGATATGAGCAATTTTGAGGACTTATCATTCTATTGATGAGAATTGACAAGTGGAGTTTGGAATGTCAGAGGTGTAGTATTAACTTGACAATCATTGATTTATGATATGAGCAATTTTGAGGACTTATCATTCTATTGATGAGAATTGACAAGTTTGGAATGTCAGAGGTGTAGTATTAACTTGACAATTTGGTTGATTTGTGACTCTATGTAGAGGAGCGACAAGTGAAGCTTGTATCGCTAGGGGGTATATTAAACTTAACAATGATTGTATTTGTGGACCTACCACTCTATGAAAGAGAATTGATAGGGGATTTTGGTGGAAAATAAAATGAACTGTCAGAGGTTTAATATTAACGTGACAATAGTTGATTTCCTAGAGAGGCGGGAGATTCGCTGTTAGAGGTGTAATATTAACATAAAAGCGGAGATTTTAAATGAGTTTTGTTGTCAGAGGTTTAATATTAACTTGACAGAATCTACTGGGGATTGAAAATCTGATTTGTCAGAGGTTTATTGTTAACATGACAAATTCCAGTTCATTTCATTAGGGAGATGAACACAAGTATTTTTGTGGCCCTACCATTCTGTGGATGAGAATTAGTAAGTGATTTTGGAGGAGAGGATGGGACAAAGTGCCTCAAGGTTTTTAGCAAACCTTCTACTCAGGCTCGTGTTTCCACGTCGGAGAAAGGACGTGAGGTCCGCGTCTGGCGACTTCCGTGTTTGACTGAGAAAGGACGCGAGGTCTGCGTCTGGCGACCTCCGCGTCTGACATTGGAACGCGAGGTCTGCGTCTGGCGACCTCCGTGTTTGACTGAGAAAGGACGCGAGGTCCACGTCTGGCGAACTCCACATCTGATATTGGAACGCGAGATCTGCGTCTCTTTGAGGAGTTTGAGTTTGAAGCCTTACAGGTTAAAAACTGATAGCTCAGTCATCTGAAAATTGTAGTGACAATCAAAGAGCACCGCCGAGATGAACTACTCGCAATGGCACTCAAACCCATGGGATGAGAGCTTCTCAGTTCATATTTGAACATGACCTCTTGGGGCTGAACGCAAACCTCGCGTTTCTGAAGTGAAACGCGATGATCTCATTCTGGCGCAGCCTCCTGCTGAACGCGTGTCTTGCGCTTTTGAATAGAGACGCGAAGGTCATCCTTTAACACTGTTAGCGACTCTCGCATTTTAAAAATGAAACGCTAAGGTCATGTCCTGGCGTGGCCGTGGGTCGCGCGTTCTCGCGTTTTGGCACAGCTTGATGCTGGACGCGAACTTCACGTTTTGGGCTAAAACGCGCAGCTTGTGAACGCGAGCATCGCGTTTTGTTGCAGAAATGTGGGGCTGAAAGCAAACTTCGCGTTTGGTGCCGAAATGCGGGGGTGAAAGCGAGCTCTATTTGCTGATGGTGAACTTGACGTCTTTATCGATGATCAGCAATCTATTTGGCTCGCAGGAGTTGATGTGAACCACCTACAAATTAAGTTTGCTGATCCTTGGGAGGAGTTTTGCGGCGGGATTTGCCTTCATCATCATTGGCCTCACGGGTCTCGTAGGAGACATTGAGCGGGCCGCATATGCTGTTGCAACCACTCCTGTCTGCTGACGATGAGTACAATGCCTTCGCCGTCTCTCGGCATTCCGATTGAGTCGCAGAGATTGTTGAGAACCCCTGGCATCTGGAACTGGAAGTGCTTTAATAAAAGGATGGAGGGGAGATTGGTCTCTATTGCCATCTTAACCGTGGGTCATGACGCGGGACTCTGAAAAGACATTGGAGCTGACCATGTTATCTCTACGGGAGACTCCCGAAGCTTTGGGGGAGTCCAACTTCTCTTAGTCGAATTCGATCACAAGCGATTCGACTGTGAATCCAAGCACCTTGACGTCGGCTTGCGCCACCACTTTCTCGTTAGTTGAGAATGACAAAGTGTCCCCAGTGGAGTCGCCATCTTTTGTACGCGTCAGAAAATCACAATTACAAAATTCTTTTAATTGAATAGAAGATTACAACGGATACAATCCGATTACAAAAGAGAGGGAATCTATTGATTGATTCTCGTTTTTATTTAATGCTAGGTTCTTCGTGTAGCGGTGGAGAGTGAGTCTTGCTCTCCGTTGACCGGCCGAACTTCAAGTTTCTCTTATGGATCCTCTCTTTAGATCTGCTGATGGAGTAGCACAGCTCCTATCAGTAATGGAATCTCAAAGAGATTTAATGAACTTGAACTCAACAAGTTAACAGAAAGAGTTGAACTCTTTCTATGCTTCAAGCGCTTCAAAACTGAACTCTGGCGAGGTAGCTCTCCCTCTGACTATGGCTTCTTAGATTCCTTCACCAAGACTCTCCCCTTCAACCCCTTTCTAGAGGCCCCCTCCATGGGTCCCCTTACATTCCCTTAGAGAGGTCTCCTTTTCTCTCTCTCCCCCTAGGCCCTTCCTCCAGGTTCTCCCCCCTCTAGATATTCATAACTATTTATAGAGGAATTGAGGTGTAACCAACCCCTTAAATCTCTCCATAATGGGAGGGGTGTAACAAACTCCTTAAATTTCTCCATAATGGGAAGTTATTCCCATTATGTGGAGCTAAAACGGGTGTAACTGACCAAGTTCATGGCTCAGTTATAGCAAAAATGCGGGTCTCGCACTGGACGCGGACCTCACTCTGATGTTGAGACGCAGAGCTCACAGGCTCGCATCTGTGTTGGAACGCGGAGCTGCTCAGACTTGTGTTTGAGTTGAAACGCGGAGTTGGCTGAGGTCCGCATCTGACAAAGGACGCGAGGTCCGCGTCTGACATTGGAACGCGAGGTCCGCGTCTGAGGCTGGAACGCGATCTCCGCGTCTGGGAGGTTCGTGTATGAGGCTTTGTCTTCAGTAATTTTTTGATAGCCTACATTACTAAGATAAGATTTTTTGGTAGTGGCAAGGTAAACATGCATCCCTAGGGTTTTAAGGAACATGGACATTTTAACTTTCCAAATATCAATGTTGGAAGTATCATACATGAGAGGGGTCATGAAGTCCATGAGTGTGTGCAAACAAATAAGTGTGCAAATACAAATCTAGATTAGCTAGCCAAAATCTCACTCCTAGGCGGTTAAACCTAATATCAGGAGCGTAGGCTTTGATACCAATTGAAAATACACTTAGAGGGGTAAATAAGTGTATGTCTAATCTAATGACAAATGATGCAGAATTAAAAACTAATTGCAACACACTAAGTGTAACCAAAGAGTATAGCCGAATTTCCGGTGAAGGGCTCTGGACTATCTCCTCTAAATTCCTTTAAAAAAGAGTTGAGGTACTATGTGAGGCTCTCTTGATTCAACACAAGTATGGGCACACAGAAACAATATCAAGTATATAAGATATGAACAATATGAATCAATGCAAGATATAAAAGAGAGAGTTTAGAGATAATGGATCAAATGCAAACGCCAAGATATGTTTCGAGGTTCGAGCCACTGCTCTATGTCTCTGCCTTCACACAGAAGGATTTTCACTATACGTCCACACAGGACTTCCCACACAGGGAACCTCCACTGAGGATTTGGGTAATACAAAGTAGAAGTACACAACTCCTCTCTCCAACAAACACAACCTCTACACAAGAGGCAAAGTACAATAATAATCACCTCTATACTTAGAGGGATGGGCACTAAGCCAAACAACAATCACCTCACACTAGAGGGATAAGGCACTAAGCCAAACAACCACAATCACCTCTACACTTAGAGGGATAGCCACAACCCAATGCGCAACCTCTTCTACACTTAAAGGGAAAGGCACAAAATCAAAGTAAAGAAAAGGTTACAACTCTAGGTGATCACAAAGATCACAAATAATTTTTTCTCACAAAAATAAGATCCTATAGATAGGATAGATATGATAGCTCAAGTGTGAGAAAATAACATGTTTGGAAATGAAAACAACAAAGAAATACTCTTGGGAAAAATACTAGATAAATATTGAAATAAAGATCCAAAAATTAATCTCCCAAAGACTCCTTTTTTCGTTGATTTTTTCAACACTTTAAAACAAATAAAAGATAAATATTTTAGCCCAAAAGCTCTTGAAAACTTGTTGCTAAAACACTTAAGAAGATGAAAAATTTTCTCTTAAAGTTCTCAATCAAAACAACCCAAATGGATAGGTATTTATAACCTATTCTAAAAACTAGCCGTTGGGACAAATCAGCAGCTGATGCTGCTGTCGATCAACCGCCCGGTCGACTGGCCAACGTCGGATTTCTGATCGTTGTGCCACCGATCGACCACCCGGTCGACCGAGGCTGGATCCAGAGAGCAGAGCTCTCTGGACGGTCGACCGCCCGGTCGACCGGCCCATCAGCCAAATGGCTGTGCACATTTGTACACATCGATTGACCGGACCGGTCGACCGACTTCCGTCTCGGTCGACCGTCCGGTCGATCGGCAGAAGGCCAGGTCACATATTTTGGGGATTAAAAAACTTGGTTTTTTTTGCCTTCTAAAAAATCCCATAAAATGCACATAAATTCTACAAAAATAAGTCCTTTTAAGATCTTTGAATACCAAACATGTGTGATTAAAAATCAACACATATTACAAATAATTTGAAGCATTTTTGTGATATTGAAATTTGGCTTAAACACAAAATCGGTATTTTCTAAAAACCAAATTTTGAAATGAAAATCCGATTTTTTCAAAACTTGTCTAAATACAAAAACACGATATTTAAACTCTTTTGAAGCATAGAGTGTATGGATAGAATTCAATACACAATACATATCTATATTTTTGACATGAAATCCAAAACCGGTTAAACCAAAAAACAAACTTTAAACTTGTGTGTGAGTGTGAACTTGAGCATATCAATACTATCTAATCTTTATACAAGTTCTAAACATATTAAACACAAACCAAAGTCTTCTTATCTCCAAGCTGACTCGATCCAAACGCGATCCAACGAGCTTGACTCCAACTGAGTACTAGATACGATCTTGACGCGTGAGCTCTTGAATTAACACGTGTTAGCTCCCAAAACTCTTTTGTTGAAACTAAAAACCTACTAATATCTTGGTCAATCACTGAAACTATTTGAGCACAAGATCATTAGTAAACTATAACTACATGAGTTAACCATCATTAAAACTAGAGTGATGGGCTTTTGGGCCAACACTTAAGATATGGATAGACTGGAGATGTGGTGGCAGAGGGCAGAATAAAGCTATTATATGATCTCTTTGACCAACTCTATGAAGCTCGGGTATTCTTAGAAATGATCTACAATTGGTTATCTTTCAGAAGTCGATATTTAGGTTCTCCACGGTTATTTATATTCTTGGCTATATCTTTCAAAGTGACCGATGCTCGTATTCAGAATTCTTAATTATCGGTCTTCTTTATTATGCTCAGTATTATCGGGGTTTTCTTTATCTTCGGTATTCCGTTCTATTCTTAGAGTAATATTAAGCATACATCACATTGGACATTCTATTACAGACTCTTCATCGAGTGCAACTTCATGCCCCTTAGATAAAGAAGTGATGCCGGGTCAGTATTATTTGGCATTGTTCGAAGATTTATACGACAAGAATTGCAGAATATGTCTATGTTCTGTTATTGTATAGTCGATTTGGGAGCACTATCCATAGTTATTCATGTCTTAATTGATATAGTCCTCATCCCTATCCTTTCTGTGTTCATTTTCCCCTTATCGAAATTTCAAGGATGAAATTTTTGTAAAGTGAATGGAATGTAACACTCCGTTCCTAGAATACATACTTAGATACGTATTCAAAAATTTCAATCATATTTTTTGATTTGCTTTTCGTATTTGTTTCTTTTGTGATTATTTATGCGATTGTTTTACATTGGATCCGGATTCGTGGAGTCGGAATCTAAACCAGGGACCTAATCCTAGTGTATTGCTCAATTTGGTCTTTTCGGTTATCAGATTTGACCAATTTTAGTTTCAAACATCATTTTTCAATATTTTAGATTTTCATGATATTCTGGACTTTTTTCGAATTAATTTATAAAATCTTCAAATCGGTGTCGACCGTATCACTGGTCGATTCCAGAATTTTTAATTTACAATAGGAGTTAAATTTCTGGATTTTACTTTCACATTGCTTCTTAGAATCACTTTTTTTTTACTTTAATGCATTTTCTGAGATTTTTCTGAATTTGTCAAAGTTCGACCGATTTTGGTGTTGACTGGTATCGCTGATCGATTTCAAGATTTTTTATTTACAAATAGAGTTAAATTTTTAAAATCTGCTTTCATATTATCTGTTAAAATTATATTTTCTATCTTACTGTATTTTCGGTGAATTTTCTGAATTTATCAGAACTCGGCCGGATTTGGTGTCAGCCACTATCGCTGAAACATTTTAGGATTTTTATTTTGAAAATGAGATTTTATTTTTGAAAATCGATTTTATATTATTTCTCAGGATGATGTTTTCTACCTCTGGGTATTATTGAGAATTTTTCTGGAATAGTTGATATTTTCTAACATTATTATAATATTATTATTTCTGGAATCTTTTCCTTTCTTTCTTTCTTACTTACTTTCTTTCTTTTCCTTTCTTTCCCCTCATCCAATCTCCTACGCCCACTCCCCCGCCACATGGGTCTAGTCACCATCCCCCCTCTCATCACTCTCTTTCTTTTTCCTTTTCTTTTTCTTTTCCCCTTTTCCTTTTCTTTCTCTTCCTCTTTTTTCTTTTTCCTCCTTTCTCTTTCCTTTTTCTTTCTTTTTCTTTTCTGCTTCTTCCCCTCGCACCTGACGACAGCCACCTCCTCTCCGTACTCTCTCTCAAAATACTCCTCTCACTCCCACAATCTCTCCTCCCTCTTTCTAAATCTCACTTACCCTCTCTTTCTCTCTCTCCTACACTATCCAATTTCCTCTCCCCCCACACTCTATCTCTCCTCTCTCTTAACTGGTGCCTCAACCACCACCGCCGGTAGTGCCCTGGCGACAACGACCCCTCCCAACTCCAGAGCCTTCAACTTCCTCTCTCTCCCCCAATCATCTTCATCTCCAAATCTAATCACCACCATTTTCATCTCCACTCATCACCACCACAATCATCATCCCTTATCCTCCTTCTCCCTGGGGTGGCCGGTGGCCACCCAAGCTTGTCCGGCCACGGCGGCCGGCGGGGCCTCCCCGGCACCTCCCTGGCCGCGGCCAGGGGGAGGTAAAGCCAGGCCAACCCTGGCGTGGCTCGTGCGTGAGCAAGGGGGCAGCATCCCCTCTCTGCATTCTCTCTTTCATCTCTCTCTCTCTCTCTTATCTTTCTCTCCCCGTTTCTCTCTCTACTGTCTCTCTCCCACCGTTTCTCCCCTCTCTTCTATTTTCATTCTCTCTAGCACTCTCTTTCTCTCTAAATTTTCTCTCTAGATTCTCTTTCTAGCATTCTCTGTCTCTCTCTAGTCTTTCTCTTTCTAGCTTTCCCTCTTTCTCTTGCTTTCTCTCTCTTCTCTTTTATTCTCTTTCTCTCTCTAAAAATATTTATTTATATTAATATATTATGCGCATGCGCGAGTTTCTGGGATTCCAGACTTCACGGCTTTTTCGAAGATTTAGGCGAGTGTCCTCACCTCGTTTTAGGTTTTTCCACTTCGTCGGGTCGACTGTGTATTTAATTTTATATTTGAATTGTATTCATATTTTGTACTGGGTCGTACCCTCATATTTGTATGTGGCTGAGTGCCCAGATTGTGCATGTATATGCCTGTGACGAATGGTTGTACTAGGTTGTTTATTTTTTATCCATATACCATGCCTGTGATGTGTTTTATTCTGCTTTTATACTATGCGTCGCTGACCCTTCGTGGTCGTTTAGCCGCCGGGCTCTCTACTCTGCCTTTGGGCTTAAACTCTCTGAGTTTCTTACCTTCGCCGGAGGCATAGCTAAGTCGTGTGGTTGCGAGCTGAGCTTAATTGCGTAGCCTCGTCAGACGCGGCTTACTATGTTTTCGCTTTGCTTGAACTCCTTGAGTTTTACTAGCTACATTGAGTGTCTGTGAGCCGAGCTTAATTGCGTAACCTCTTCAGGCACGGTTTAGCTACACCTTTGTATTGTTCAGCCTCCGAGCTTAACCGCTCTACGGTTTCACTTTAGCTTTTGGGCTTTAAACTCTTAGTTTGCTAGCTTCACCGGGAGCCTAGCTAAGTCGTGTGGCTGCGAGCCGAGCTTGATTATGTAGCCTCGTCAGGTGTGGCTTACTAGTTCCCTCTTTGCTTGAACTCTCTGGGTTTTACTAGCTACACCGTGTGTCTGTGAGCTGAGCTTAACTGCGTAACCTCTTCAGGCACGATTTAGCCATATCCCCGTATTGCTTCGCCTCCGGACTTAACCTCTCTGAGATTTATTAATGGCTAGTTCTGTTTTTTAGCATCGCCTGATGGCATGTTTAGCGCCTAGCGCTTAATCACTAGACTCGCATAGGCAGGATGCTACCTGATTGGTCATCAAAAATGCATATTTTCATTCACATTTCCATACTTAATTTTTTAAAAACATTACTATCAATTCATTTATTGTTTAGTAATGTGCAGGCCTCCAAGATCTAAGAAAGTCCAAGAGAAAGCCCAAAAGAAGGCAAAAGCCCACAAGAAATATGAAAATAAAGAGTAAATAGGAAAGATAAAGGAAACATCTTTTCTATCCCATTTAAATTTAAATTTCTCTAAAGGAGAAGAAGGATAGGACAAGATGGATCCTAATCCTAATTAAAGACAGAGCTGGACTTCTATTTGAACCTGGTTGCTTGCACTACAAGATAAAGGTAAAGGGGAGAGAATCTGAATTTGATTCGGATTTGGAGATAGCTTGGTCTCCAAGTCATTTAAAGAGATCATCGCATTTCAAAATTCAGAGCCCAAAATCAAAATCTGAGTATAGATTTTCAGATGGACAGACCAGAGGAGACCACGCGAAAAGCACATGGCCAGTGGCCACGCTTCGCGACATTCTGGCAAGAGCTAGCGCCGCGTTTCGGTGGTAGAGTTGCACTGAAATTTTACATCTCAAATCTCCTATAAAAACCCTATAGAGCAACAGAGAAGGGCATATCTCAGAGCTCAAACTTAGATTTTCTTTAGATTCTCTTTCTTTTCGAATTTTCTTGTATTATTTCGTTTTGGAGAAGAAGATTATTGAAGAAGCAAAAGAGCTTAGTAATTGGCCGTGACATCCAATAAAATAAGGTTCTTTATTCTTTTTACTCTTCTTGCCTTTCAATTTAATTTGGTTTTTTGCTTTATCTTATTTGTTTTTCTTCTTTTAATTTTGACGCAACTTTTCTCATTCATAATAAAAATTGAAAATCAAAATAAAAATATTAGTAACTAATTAAACAAACTTATAGTTTGTTAATCTCTCGATCAACCCAAGTTTAGTTTAAAGATGAACTGATTGCAATCTATGCTTGTTAAACACCCTAGGATTAAATTTGTATTCTTAAAGATGAATAAATAATTAGGTTTAACTAATTTAGGGTTGCACTTCTTAATGCTTATTCATACTTCAATTTTAGATACTTTGGTAGCATCATGTTAAGTTTTAAAAAAAAGACTTTTATATGTTATGTTTAGAAATTAAGATGAGTTAAAGTAATTTAATTAGTGCACAATATTTTTACTCATCTTACTTGATTCTCAATCAAAAACCTAGGGTAGATAATTCTTCATGGATTCAATATAATGTTCGCTCTTTCTAAACTAATACTTTGGTTGTGGTAGATGATTAGTGGACTATAATTCCTTTTGCTTAATTAATTAAATCTCTTTCTTACAATCAGTATCTCTTTTTTCCAAGCTAACTGTTAGAAAAATCGTTCCGAAAAGCTTCCATCGCATGCTTCCCTATGGATCGACCCGTTTAGCCCTTACTATGCGGTTACATTGAGAAGAGACTAAGAACTTTCTAACTCTAACTCTTGACTTTATTTCCAACACATTTTCTTTTCTTAATCACTGTCGGATTTTCTACTTGCAGCTTAAGTCGAGTCATCCTGGTAACTCCGCCAGGTGCTTTAGTGATTAAACAATGTTAGCTGTTCATGCCTCTAGCTTATTCAGCTCCGCTTGATTGTGCTCAGCTACTACTTTATCACTTGTCATGCACATGCTTGATATGTTAACCCTTATCATGCTATCACCAGACACTTTGACATGCTACTACTTGGGACCTGCCCCCTATTATGGTATCACTTATCACCTGTCATGTTAACACCTGACCTGTGATTATCACATTTACGGGAATCATGTCTTGTTATCCTATATCATATACAATGACTTGTTATCCTGTATTATATACGATGACCTGTACTCTTGTTATACATGTACTCATGTACTCCTGAATTCTTGATCATCTCCTGCTCCTGTTATTCCCATAAATTGATAATTACATAGTATATTATAAATAAGACAACTTGCACTGGTTTGGGAAAAATTGATGGGTCCCGGATAGTTTCATTTTTATGGTGGTCAAACCGAGACACGCGTGGCCACATACTTGAAGGATCACCTGGCGGCCATCAGGGATTTCTTGGGGTGTACTGGCACCGCTACTCCTCCTGTTTATTCCTGCAGGGTATGCACAAGCCTTAAGCCTATTTCTATGGGATCTGTGATACCCTATTCCTGTTCAGGCGTATAATAAGTCCTGATTCCTAACGGTACGTTCTGATTTAGCACAGGATACGCCTGGACCATTGTCTCGGTCAAGTACGGGACCCATTCTAAATATGATTCAATAAACTCTATTAGTTTTTAAATAACTTGCTCTATAAGTTGTAAGTAAAAGCATATGGAATGGGACGCATACTAAACCCTACAACTTAGACGGTCCAAATTATAATAAGATGCTAATATACAATTCATTGTGTTATTTTGCAACTCGGATTGTATGCGCTTGGATTACGGTAACATAGAATAAAGGTATATAGACGAGGGTTTCCTTGTTTGGATTATTCCTTCGACGTACTAGTCTCATGGAGCCGTGACTTAAACTTGTATGGTTGGTTTTGCTCGTATTCGGCTTTATTCGATTTTAGAAGTTTTATCGGTTTTATATTAGTTTAAGAGATATCTGGTGTTGCTTTATCTGCTTTACTTTCTGTCTCCACACCTGCTCCTGTATGCATGTGCTCAGGACACGATTTTCAATGCATGCTCCTTTGATTCGGATTTATCGATATACGTATGCTTATCTCTACTCGCCACTTGGCATTCACCATACCACTCGTTGGGGAGTTCTGACTCCCTTGAGTCCTCATGTCCAAATCCCGGAGCTAGAAGCTTGTAGATTCTCCTGGTTGCTGATCAGAGATGCGCAGCTGAAGCGCAGATCATCGATAGACGACTGTCTGAGGCCCTCCTGCTCGTCTCTCGAGTTTTCCTTCTGTAACTCGTGAGCACCCTTTGTACTGTTCTTACTTGTATATCTCTTTGTATTCTCGCATGTGCGTCTACTGGTGATGTAATAATCTTGTAATATTGTGTCACATCTGGTGATAACCTTGTAATTGTACTCATATGTTAGAATGTATAATATACCACGTGCTTCCGTACTCTGATTCTTACCTGTACTGATGCTTAACTATATATGTGAGAGTATTTTTGACCTACATATATACGTCATAGTAACGTCTCCATACCCGTGGGATTGGGGCATTGCATTTCTCGTAATTGGTTCATAAGTGGTAAAAATATAATTACAACAAAATCACTTACGATATTTTTTCGGGACCACAAGTTATAAAATGCACTAGCAGCTTAAACAGTTAACTTTGTGATTATATAAATCTCATTTATAGCCTACTTGCATATAAATAGTTAATTCTCTAGTTATGCAAATCTATTGCAAACAGTTAATTGTAATTAGATTAATATTCACTATTATAAGATTAATCTTTTTAAATTATGAGAAACCCTTTTTTAATTAATAGATTAAATTTAATTACAATATTAATTTTTTATTAATTATTCTAATATATTTATTCTTAGAATTTATTCTTAATACTAGATTAGATATAAAATTATTTTTTTGTTATTAAATTATTTTATAATTGTAGACTATAATATTTTTAATTATTGAACTTAATAATGTTTAATATTAAATTAAAATATTAAATATTTTAAATAATTAATATTAGATTACTATTAATATTTTAGTAATCAAATATTTTTTATTATTTTTTAATATTAATATTTTAGTATTTTTAGTTTTTTAATAATTTAATATTTACTTTTTATTATTTATTATAAATATTTAGTATTTTTAACATTTATATTTTTTAATATTTACTTTTTATTATTTTACTATTTTTAATATTTAATATATTTAAATCACCAAATAGTTAGTTTTGTGGTCAGCTTTTTTCACTTACGACTTACATATTACCAACCAAATACCATAAAACACAGTATATTATCTCACTTATAATTTCACATTACCAATCAATCACCGCAAAACTTGCTTCCACAAAACTCACTTACAATTGCAAAAGAATTTACCACTTACGACTTATGGCCTTTTACAATAGCCAAACATGCCCAAAATGGAGTATCATAAACCTCTTTTTCATAACATTTGGAGGCCTAATTTTCATTTTTCCCAGATAAGGTCCAGTTTCACTAACCTTGTTTTGAGTCTCAAACACTTTCAAACTTAAGTTTCGAAAAACTAAATCTTGTTCCCAAACAATGCCATAGTGTTTAATTAGGGAATTTGGTGCAATTTAGGAGCACGTGATTCACAAAAAAAGCCAGCAAAGTATTAAGCTAAAGTCAGTAAGTAAGAGCGGTCTATGTTGCATATATACATGTATTTGTATTGTATACAATACGATATAGATATATAGATGCGCAAAATTAAAAAACAACATATAAACGGGTACATAGTTCTGGTTGTATTTTTCCGCTACAAGTGATCAGACGGTCGATCACCACCACAAGCAAAAATGAGAATGTGAATTAAATGCGCGTAAATAAAATACAACATATATATAGAGGATTGTACATGAAAATCCTTAACTGGGAAAACCACGAAGAGCTGGAGAAGCTTCACTATAATTCTCAAGTCACAAGATTTACAGAAATTTAGAAGGAGGGTACAGAGTTCGGATTTCCCAGGTCCGACCTCTTCTTCATTGGAGAAAAAGGTCTATTTATCGTCCGCTAAGCTGTTGTGCTAGAGATAGATGAGCACGGGTGAGATCTACTCATTTTGCATGTTGTAATGGTCGTGACCAGTGTTCATGGTTTGTTGGGATTGCATGTAAAAAATTCGCCCATGTTCATAACTGCTAGCGCTGAAGGGGTGCATGTGAAGGATGATATGGGTGCAAAACTGTTGGCAGATATCAGGTTGTTAAATTAAATAATTATTCTAAATAAGAACCATGCATAAACCAAAAGCCTCTTTATAAAGATCAAAGGGAAGGAGAATTTAAGCATATCTGATTCCATCATGAAAGGGATGCTGAAGGTTGCACGATCTCAAGGACGCCAAAGTTGAGGGAGGAGATTCTTCTATCCAGCCACCAAGTTCTCTTCTTGATCCTTAGAGGAGATGAGAGGCCTACAAGAGAGAGATTAGGTCATGATAGATGGTGGTGAAAAGGAAATTCTACCCATGATATATATAGCATCAAGGAATCCTAGTTCAACTCATTATAGATCTAGTCTCCTGATTGATAACACGAGTTTCACATGTGTAGATGAGTCCCACATCTTAATTTACATGACTAAGTATAATTGAAATGTGTTTAAACCCAAGCCATTAAGCTTGATGAATTCTTTACTGGGTCATACAACATAGGCTTATAGAGATGAGTGTATAAATCCCATTAGACTTGTGTATGATCAAATTAACTTAGAATTAAATCCAAATAAGTCTAACAATCTCTCACTTGGGCCAAACAAGTTATATTGGAAGGATGTTATATATAACTTTATGGTACCAAAACTTTAACCGTCAATAACCACGTTTCAAAACAATCTGATTCATTAAGTGTTCTAATATCAAACATGGTGGTCCTTACCTTCAGCATGATCGAGATAGGACCTTCTGTATCACAAGTTTTAGAACCCTTAACGACATAGATCAAATATGGACATGTGGAATGGAAATATTCTTTGATCAAATAAGGTAAAATTCCAACTGGTTTCCATTTAATTTATGACTCCAACGAGTCTAACCTTATGTTCCAATGAGTCTATCTTTCTGACTTTAAAAAATCTAACCTTATGACTCCAACAAGTTAACTGCTAACAAACTCAAATCCGCAAATTAAACTCAAAAGGAATTTAAAGAAAGCAGTTATACTTTATTATCAGAATCAACAATTATACATAAAGTGTACTTAGAAATAATGTCTGATGCATAATATTATCCACTCCCACAAAACCAAGATATCATCATAACTAGCCATCCCTACATGAGCAATATACTCTAAGAAGCTTTAGATGGAAGTCCTTTAGTGAGTGAATCTATAATATTAAGAATAGTACTAACTCTTGAAAGTACACCTAGATGGGGGGTGAATAGGTGTAAGGCTAATCTAATAACAAATAATGCGGAATTTAAACACTTAATGCAACACACTTAGTGTAATCAAAAAGTGTAGCTGAATTTCCGGTGAATAGCTCTGGACTAACTCCTCTTGATTCCTCTGAATAAGAGTTGAGGTGCTATATGAAGCTCTCTTGGTTAAACGCAAGTGAGGGCATACAATCAAACCAAGCATGTATATATGATATGACAATAAGATGCAATGCACGATGTAAGAGAGAGAGTTAGAGAAAGTGGATCAAACGCAAACACCGAGATATGTTTCGAGATTCGAGCACATAGCTCTACGTCCTCGCCTTCACACAAAAGGATTTTCACTAACTCGTCAATACAGGACTTCCCACAGAGGGAACCTCCACTGAGGATTTTGGGCAAATACAATTGGGAGTATACAACTCCTCTCTCCAATAAATACAACCTCTACACTTAGAGGCAAGGCACAAACCAACACAATATCCACCTCTCACTAGAGGGGTACCAACAAACTCAATCACCTCACACTCGGAGGATTCCAACACAACCTCCATGATCACCTCTACACAAGAGGGATACCAATACTATCACCTCTCACTAGAAGGATATCACAATAAATAGAAGATTTACAACTTGGTGGTCTCTCTCAACCACAAACCAAATCTTTCTCATAAAACTAGATCCTAGTAGATAGGATAGATGGATACGCTCAAGTGTGAGAATATAAAGAGTTTGAAAATCAAAAATACAAAGAAAAACTCTTGGGAAAACTTCTAGAATAGATATAAAATGAAGATCAAAAACAATCCCAAAAGACTTCTCCTTTTCTTGATTTTTCCAACCCATTAAACAAATAAAGACAAAATCTTTAAACCCAAAAACTCTTTTGAAAACTTATAATTAAACACTAGAAAGAGTGAGAAGTTTTGCTCTTGAAAAACTTGTTGAAAACAAACTCAAATGGGGGGTATTTATAACCCTATACGAAATCTGCTCGTTGCAGCAAGAAAGGGCAGAAATGCCCTTCCGGTCGACCGGCCAACGGTCATATTTTTGACCGTTGAGCCCACTGGTCGACCGGCTCGGTAGACTGAGACTAGATACAGAGAGCAGAGCTCTCTGCCGATCGACCGACCCGGTCGACCGCGGCCATTTCCAGAGAGCAGAGCTCTCTGGACGGTCGACCAACCTGGTCGACCGGCCCACCAGCTCAAGCTGGTGTGCACGCTTGTGCATGTCGGTCGACCGCACGGTCGACCGACTACTGCTACGGTCGACCGTTCCGGTCGACCGACAGACAGCCAGTCTAGCCATTTTAGGACTTAAAAACTTAGGTTTTTATTATCAAATAAATCCCATAAAATCACATAAATTTCACAAAAATCAGTTCTTATTATATCTTTGAAATACAAATGTGTGATAAAAATTCAACACATATTACAAACTATTTGTACCATTTTTGTGAGATTGAAAATTTGCCTTAAACCAAAAACTATATTTTTCAAAAATAGGATTTTTGAAATGGAAAACCGTTTTCTCCAAAACTCATGCAAATACTAAAACATGATATTTAAACAACTTTGAAGCATGATGTATATGGATAGAATCTAATATATATGAAATATAGTATATCTATGTTTTTGACTTAAAAACCAAGATCGGTTAAACCGAAAACCAGAACCAAAACATGAAACTTGTGTGTGTATTGTGAACTTGAGCATATCATACTATATAATCTTTACACAAGATCTAAACAATCTTAAACTGAACTAAGACAAACTGATATCTTCTTGTAGAATGCCGTCTCCAAGTTAACTCGATCCAAACGTGATCCACCGAGCTTGACTCCAACCGAGTGCTAGATGTGAACTTGACGTTCGAGCTCTTGAATCACCATGTGAAAGCTCCAAAACACTTTTGTTGAAGCTAATCACCTACTAATATCTTGGTTAAATATCTGAAACTAAATATCACAAGATTATTAGTAAACTATAATTACATGAGTTAATCATCACCAAAACTAGAGTGAGGGGCCTCTGGGCCAACAATCTCCCTCTTCTTGATGATGACAAAACTCATGGAGTTATATATGCATGGATTAAAGTTAAGCTTCATAGAAGCTCCCCTTAACTCATGCATGCAATAAACAATAAGATATTCAATGAATGCTCAACATAAATATGCATAAACATGCATAATATAAGGAAATGAAACAAATATGATCTTTTATATCAATGAAATAAACATGCTTTTGATATCAATTTTAAAATAAACATGTTCTTAAAAACATTGTTCTCTTAATACAATAAAGACTCTATTTTAAAATAAACATATTCTTAAAAGTAATGTTGCTCTAGATATCAATAAAAATTTCATAAAAAAAAATTATGTTGCCCTTGATACCAATAAAAACTCTTGATACCAATAAAATAATAAAAGATGCTCTTGATACCAATACCAACAAAAGATGCCTTTTGATACTAATGGTAAAGGATAACAAATTTAAACAAACATGCATATATAGAACTCCAAAATATCTCTCCCTCTTTTTGTCAATTCATCAACAAAGGGGTTCAAACAATAAAAGGGCATAAATAATATTTTTCTCCCTTTTGCATAAATCAAAAACAATAAAGGTATATATGCTATATACATTCATGAAGAGGAGAGACGTGAAGTTAACTCCCCCTGCATACATGCATTTATATGAAAAGAGATGACTAAACCCTAACCACATAAAGCATAATATGCAATGTACAAAAGAAGATGTGAAGCTCCTACTACACACGTGTATTACATACCAAAGAAAGGTCAATCACTTCAATATGACATACACTCAACATGAATCTATATATAGAGAAGATGTTAAGCTTCCCTTGCATATAAGCAATACAAATTAAAATGATACCAATTGAAAGATATATCAATTAAGTATGAAGATATACATCGAAACATCATGATATCAATTTATGATACCAATTGAAAATAAACAAAACATCAAAAATTTTTATATCAATTGAAAGATATAAACATATAGGTAATCTTGATACCAATTATAAAACTTAGTACCAATTGAAAATATTTATCACTTTTGATACCAATTGAAAAATATAAACTAATTTTTGGTTAAACACTAAAATCATTTTGCAATAGAGATACCAATAGAGAATACTATCAATTTAAAATTCTTGATACCAATATTGAAAATGAAACATATACCAATTGAAAATAATTTTCATTAGGAGCACAGGAAACAAAATGAAAACTAATATATCATTTTTCAACATAAAGAGTGGGAGTAAGATACCAAAGGTAAACAAAATCGATTGAAAGGTAAAACATGAGTTTTCTCCCCCCTTATGAAATACTCATGAAAACAATGCATAAGTTTGTATAAGATACCAATTTAAAAATAATTGTCATTAAGGACTAAATCAAGCTTAGCATAACCAAGATATAAAGATATAGTAAGTACAATCAAAACACATTATATATGTATGAAAATATAAATACCAATCGAAATTAATACTATTTGAAGTTGAAGCATACATATATAGAAATAATTATGAGTATACAAAATAAATATCAATTGTGATACCAATTGAAAACACAATGAGAATCAAGTGTATAACTCATACTCCCTACCACCCATTTCATGCACATGTTTAAATAGATTTCAATAATGCATACAAGGCATGGTCGCCCAACTAACCGCCCTTACGATGGGTAGGGATTTTCAAAAATAAATTTGAAAATAATTATAACACGTTTGAAAACTCTACCACATGAAGGATACGTAACTAGTTATATGATAAAATTGTAAACTAGCACGAAATCCTTCAAGTAAGGAATAAAATAAGAATATATTTCATGAAACATGAAAATCACTCAACCAATGACACTCAAAGTCTATATAGCACATATAATACTCATAAAAATAAAATCATGAGAAAACATCAAATAATATAAGTGTATAAGTTTTGTGTGAAAGACATAGTCAGTCATGAAAATAGGCAATTAAGCTTAATGTGAAATTCCTAAAAAAAACACGAAAATTATTAAAATTTAATTTTTAATAACACAACTTCACGACATATGTATATTTTGTACAAACTAGAGTATACATACATATCCAAATATGAACGAGTCCACAAAAATATGTGCATGAAGGCAAGTGGCTCAAGGATGTATATGCATAACTATTAGTTTAGACAAAATGGACATATACATGAAGCTAATCACAAACATGAAAACATGAATAAAAATAGGAATACAAGTCAAAATGCATGAATCATCAAAACTAGGTTATGCTAGTACATCTAATGGGTACAAATGAACAATTAGGTACAAACATATAATAATCTATTGTGGCTCACTAGTTATACAAGTATATACTCAAGTTTTAATGAAGGATACATTTAAAACAAGTAGTCAAAACGTGAAACACCAAAACAAAACTCATATGATCATTATGTAAATACTCATGTTATTAGAGCTATGATATACATAATAAGGAGAGAACACAAAATATGGGTCCATATAAACATGGGT
Organism: Agave tequilana; assembly: GCA_038442645.1. Taxonomy (NCBI): domain Eukaryota; kingdom Viridiplantae; phylum Streptophyta; class Magnoliopsida; order Asparagales; family Asparagaceae; genus Agave; species Agave tequilana. The sequence goes on from JAVJIF010002656.1 coordinate 157,446, forward strand.
GATCTCACATACTATATATGTATGTCAATAGTCTAATAAGCATGGCATATGGCATAATAAGCATTAAAACAAGACATGCTACAAATGAATGATCTAAAAATATGCAAACATAATTGGGAATAAGAGATCGTTACCAAAACCATGAGGGCAACTCTCTATGTCTTCAAACCATAGTGGTCCTTCCACCAAACTCCCCTTGAAAGTGATGCATCCAAAATGTCATCTTTAAGCTCGGAACACATCCACCTCAAGGCACCATCATTCTCACGTCATGTGAGAGCCCACACCTACATCAAAGAAAATAAGGGTGAATTTTGGTACCCATACTCTTTTGGGTCCATAGGGGTTAGCACCTTTCCTAACCCAAACAAATTTATTTGTTAAATTTTCATCATGTACTCTATCATAACAAAACTTAGCAAGATGACCCTTACATCCACAATGTGTACAAGTGTACACATGGGCATACATAGTGTTGTGTGTATGAACGTGAGGAGCATGTGTATGCCGTGTATTGTGTGCTTGCATATTTGAAACTTGTTTCTTTCGAAACATGGATTCCAAACCGTGTGTGGTCCAAGGCACATTGGCTGAAAGTGGAGCCCAAACAATCAACACTCTTCTTAAGCATACAAGTATCATTTTCAACAATAGAAGAAGAGGTGCATGTAATAGATATACTAGTTGGTGAAAATATACTAGTACGGCAAACATGTATATCTAAATCATTTTTCAAAGATTTATTTCATTTAAGCAAACTTCTAATTCTTTTGAAATGAAATCAATTTTATTTTTCAAAGAATTATTCTCTTTTAATACAAAATCAAGTTTTGAAGTTAAAATCTCAGTTTTCTTCAAAACAATTTCACAATTATTTTTTTTTTTAAAATTTCATTTTCTTTTAAGGCAAGTTCAAGTTGGGATTTCAAAGAGTCACATTCATTTGAAATCCCAACCTTCTCTTGCAAAGCCAACTCAAGTTTTGAAAATAAATCTTTATTTTCTTTATTTAATCTAAACTTTTCTTTTTCAAAACTTTATATTTTTTAAGCAATTTTCACAAACAGTTGATAGTTCTTCATTCAAAGCATCGGCATCAATATGATCATCGCTGGAAGAACTAGCACAATCATCTAGTTGAGATTCCGAATATACCTCAAGGGAGTCATTCCCTTAGACCATGTAGCAACGTTGTTCAGATTCTTCTCCACTAGATTCCTTCTCCATAATGTTTGGCGTTTGAAGCTTGGAAGAGGTCAAAGTGTTCCACACTGTAAAAGCGGAATCACAATGAGAAACCAACATAAGATATTCTTTGTTAAGTGTGCTTCTAAGTGTCGTTATGGCTTGTGCATTGGCCTCTATATGCTTGCTATTATCAAGATAGGATTTCTTGGTAGCGACATGGAAACATGCAAGCCTAGGGTCTTCAGGTACATACTCATTCTAAGCTTCCACATATTGATGTTAGAAACATCAAACATAGGAGGTACAAGATAATCCATGAGTGTAAACAATATAAGTGTGCAAATGTAAATACTAGATTAGCAACCAAGATCACACTCCTAGGTGGTTAAACCTAATATCAAGAGCGTAGGCTCTGATATTAATTGAAAGTACACGTAGAGGGGGGTGAATAGGTGTAAGGCTAATCTAATGACAAATAATGCGGAATTTAAAAACTTATTGCAACACACTTAGTGTAACCAAAGTGTGTAGCCGAATTCCTGGTGAAGGGCTCTGGACTAACTCCTCTTGATTCCTCTGAATAAGAGTTGAGGTGCTATATGAAGCTCTCTTGGTTAAACACAAGTGAGGGCACACAATCAAACCAAGCATGTATATATGATATGACAATAAGATGCAATGCACAATATAAGAGAGAGTTAGAGAAAGTGGATCAAATGCAAACATCGAGATATGTTTCGAGGTTCGAGCACACAGCTCTACGTCCCTACCTTCACACAGAAAGATTTTCACTAACTCATCTACACAGGACTTCCCACACAGGGAACCTCCACTAAGGATTTTGGGTAAATACAATCGAGAGTACACAACTCCTCTCTCCAACAAATACAACCTCTACACTTAGAGGCAAGACACAAACCAACACAATATCCACCTCTCACTAGAAGGGTACCAACAGACTCAATCACCTCACACTTGAGGGATTCCAACACAACCTCCATGATCACCTCTACACAAGAGGGATACCAATACTATCACCTCTCACTAGAGGGATATCACAATAAATAGAAGGTTTACAACTTGGTGGTCTCTCTCAACTATAAACCAAATCTTTCTCACAAAACTAGATCCTAATAGATAGGATAGATGGATAAGCTCAAGTGTGAGAATATAAAGAGTTTGGAAATAAAAAACACAAAGAAAAATTCTTAGAAAAACTTCTAGAATAGATATAAAATGAAGATAAAAAACAATCCCAAAAGACTTCTCCTTTTCTTAATTTTTTCCAACCCTTTAAACAAATAAAGATAAAATCTTTAAACCCAAAAACTCTTTTGAAAACTTGTAATTAAACACTAGAAAGAGTGAGAAGTTTTGCTCTTGAAAAACTTGTTGAAAACAAACTCAAATGGGGGGGGGGTATTTATAGACCCAAATGAAATCTGCCCGTTGGCAGCTAGAAAGGGCAAAAATGCCCTTCCAGTCGGCCAACAGTCATATTTTTGACCGTTGAGCCTACCTGTCGACCGGCTCGGTCGACCGAGACTAAATACAGAAAGCAGAGCTCTCTGCCGGTCGACCGACCCGGTCGACCGGCCCACCAGCTCAAGCGGCGTGCACACTTGTGCACGTCGGTCGACCGCACCGGTCGACTGACTACTGCTACGGTCGACCGTTCCGGTCGACCGGCAGATAGCCAGTCTAGCCATTATAGGACTTAAAAACTTAAGTTTTTATTATCAAATAAATCCAATAAAATTACATAAATTCCACAAAAATCAGTTCTTATTATATCTTTGAAATACAAATATGTGTGATAAAAATTCAACACATATTACAAACTATTTGAAACATTTTTGTGAGATTGAAAATTTACCTTAAACTAAAAACTATATTTTCCAAAAATAGGATTTTGAAATGGAAAACCGTTTTCTAAAATTCATGCAAATACAAAAACATGATATTTAAACAACTTTGAAGCACGTTGTATATGGATAGAATCCAATATACATGAAATATAGTATATTTATGCTTTTGACTTAAAAACAAGATCGGTTAAACTGAAAACCAGAACCAAAACATGTAATTGTGTGTGTGTATTTTGAACTTGGGAATATCACACTATCTAATCTTTACACAAGATCTAAACAATCTTAAACTAAACTAAAACAAACCGATGTCTTCTTGTAGAATGCCGTCTCCAAGTCGACTCGATCCAAACGTGATCCACCGAGCTTGACTCCAACCGAGTGCTAGATGTGAACTTGACGCTCGAGCTCTTGAATCACCATGTGAAAGCTCCAAAATGCCTTTGTTGAAGCTAATCACCTACTAATATCTTGGTCAAATATCTGAAACTAAATATCACAAGATTATTAGTAAATTATAACTACATGAGTTAATCATCAAAAAACTAGAGTGAAGGGCCTCTGGGCCAACAACTCTATCAACATACACAATGTGAATCCGAACTTTATCCCTGATGACAAAAAACTTGATGATATGCTTTGACTTTTTTGAACTCTTGTTATATTGCAGTAGAGCTTTATAGCTCTTATTGTCACAGTGTAGCTGTAATGACCTCTCGACTAAATCTACCATCTTTCTGCAATAAGAAAAATGTAACCTGAAGTGTATTTTCTATTATCGATAGATCCAACATAATTTGAATCTGAGTATCTAATCAGCTGCAACTGATCAGATTTCAAGTAGTCTTCTGTAAATATTATATTAGCTCTTTGGCATTCTTCTAGTGTCAATCGCAGGATTGATCAAGTATCTACCAAGTTTCTCAACGACATATATTATGTCTGGACGGGTACAAACTTGAGCATACATTAGACTTCCAACCGCCGATGCATATGGAATATTTTTCATTTGTTCTTTTTTAGGTCGTTCTTGGAACATTGGAGCAGACTCAGCTTATCTCCCCTAGAACAATTCTTAATGCAACATCTATCTAGCACTATATCGATATAGGCCTTTGTGATAAACCTAATATTCCACGTGTCCTGTCACATTGAATCTGAATGCTTATCACAAAAGAAGTGTCTCTAAGATCTTTTATCTCAAAAACTTTTAAGAGAAAACTCTTGATCTCAAGTATAAAATCTATACCGTTACTTGCTAGTCGAATGACATTCACATATAGCACAAGAAATATAAGTCTTCTTTCTTTAAATTTATGGTAAATGCATTGATCATCTACATTCTCCTTAAAACCAAAATCAGATATTACTTGATCAAATGTCAAATACAATTGACGGGATGCTTGCTTTAGATCGTAAATGTATTTTTTTAATTTGCAAACCAAATATTACGAACCTTTGACATCAAAAATTGTCTGGTTGCACCATATAATTTTCTCCTCAATGTCACCATTAAGAAAGACAGTATTAAAATTCATTTGGTGTAACTCCAGGTCGAAGTGGGCCACTAGTGCCATGATAATTCTAAAAGAATCCTTCATGAAAATCAGGGAGAAATTCTCATTATAGTCAATGCCCTCTATTTGATGAATCCTTTGCGATAAGACGTGCCTTATACCTTTCGACATTGTCTTTCGAATCCCTTTTGATTTTGAACACCCATTTACAATCAATCGGTTTCTTTCATTTAGGCAACTCTACTAAATTTCAAACATCATTGTCCTTCATGGATTTTAACTCATCTTTTATGGCATTTGATCACTTAGTGGAGTGAATGTTGAGTTTGGCCTCATTTAAGGATGTGGGATCATCCTCTTACCCTATGTCAAACTCATGCTCTTAGAGATAAACTATATAGTAATTTGCAATGGCTGATCTTCTCTCCCTAGTTAATCTCCTAGGCACTTTTGCTTGAAAATTTTTAGGTTCTATCTCATCAGTAAGATCTACTTCAGGATGAACTGTATCTATACCTTATAAGGGTGCAACTGTATTTTCATTTTGAAGTGGAACAACTACTTCATCATTTAAAATAATTGTCATGGGTATAACAATATATTCTTTCTCAAATGTGAAATTCTTATGTAGTTGTCTCCCACTGTTATGAATATCCTCAAAAGGTTTAGCATGATCCTTCTTTATGTTTTTAGTGGAGGGACAGTAAACCTAAGGCCTTTATACCTCTCAGAATACTCCATGAATAAACAGTTAATTATCCTTGAGTCTAGCTTCTTCTCCTATGATATATATGGTCGAGCTTTCGCTAGACAACCCTAAACATGTAGATACCTAATACTGAGAGATTTTCCAGTCCATAACTCATATGGGGTTTTAGTTACTGTTTTGCTAGGTACTCTATTAAGGAGGTAGATAGTCATCTTTAGGGCTTCACTCCATAATGACTCTAGTAGAGTAGTATAAGCTATCATACTCTTAACTATGTCCTTTAGTGTGCAATTTCATCTTTCAGCAACACCATTTTAGTGAGCTGTCGCTGACATGGTGTACTTGGCTACAATATCACACTCTTTCAGAAAATTAGCAAAAGATCATGGATATCTATCTGATCTATCATATCTGTCATAACACTCACCACCACAGTCAGAACTAACAGTTTTAATCTTTCTATTATGTTGATTTTCAACTTCAGCTTTATAGATTTTAAACATGTCCAGTGATTGAGATTTCTCATGAATCAAGTATAAGTACCCACAATGAGAGTAATCATTCATGAAAGTGATGAATATCCGTGATCATTCCAAGAAGCTGTAAGGAATATACCACAAATATCTGTATACACTAAATTCAAGACTCCTACTCCGTCTAGAACCAAACTTCCTAATATTTGTTTGTTTGCCCTTTATATAATCTGTACATACTCATAGGTCAGAGTAATCTAAAGGACCTAAAGCTCCACTAGACACAAACCATTGGATTCTCTCTTTTGAGATATGTCCTAAACGCCTATGCTATAGACTATAGGAGTTTTCTTTAATTGATGTCCGCTTAGTGCCTAGATTATTCACATACAAAGATTAAAAATATGAAGCATGAAGATTCAATTTATATAAGCCATCAATTAAGATTAGTACCAATAATTTTAGATTTTGATAATAGACTAATCATTTTATTACCAAAAGTGACAGTAAAATCCAGATTTGCGTAACAATGAAATAGAAAAAAGATTCTACCCAAAAAATGGTAAAAGTCTCATCCAAATTTAAAATATAACTAGTCATCGGTCGCTGATATTGCATAATTATTATCATATTCTCATACTTATTATATAATAAACTCTGCTTTTAATTCTAATTATTGTTTAATTTATTTGCAGGCCCATAGCTAAAGGAAAGAAGAGAGAAACAGCCCAAAGCCCATCAAAATTCTGATTTATATCAGAATTAATTCGAACTTAGAAAATTAGGGCAGATCGGGGTAGATCAGATCGGTTGAAAATCATAGAACAAATCTCTACAAATCTATTGGTTAAAGCCCAAGATCAAAAGCCGTTTCGTCAAATTCAGGAGCTGCAACGGGAAATCCAGAACCAGATAAAGCAAAATCATTAAATTCAGGACGTGTGCTCCCTGGGTGTGGCCACCTGGCCATACCCAGGCTGCGAAAACGCGGCCATAGCCGCGTTTTCGCGGCTTTATTAGCTCCCTATCTTCTTACGTCTCTCCTCATTGGGTTTTGCCTATAAATCAGGGTTTTCCGGAGACCTGAGGGAACGATGATGCAGAGATAAAACTTAGTCCACTTTTTCATTCTTTTTAGTGTACGTTATTGTTTTTCTTTTTATGTAATTTTAAGTTTTTATTTATGTAATTCAGAGGAGATTAGAGTTTCATAGGAGAATGAGAATGAAGCTTGTGCAGAGAGTGACACCGGTGTAAGTGGTTCTTCTTTTCTCTTATTGTTATAAAATCGAAACTGTAGTTACCTTTTTATGTACTTTGTTTTCGTGTTCTTTTTCTTTTCTACTTCTCTCTTTCTTGTACCAATTGCTATCTAAGTGAGTCTTATAGCATCGAAAGAGCCTTGCCTTTGCGAGTGTCACCGATAGCTCATGACGATGAATTTTAGTCTCAGTCTGTATCATTTCATGCTTGTTCTGTCTTGATGATATAATGTGGAAGAGACGAGAATCAACTCTTATAGACTATGCGCTAATTGCGTCCACTTCAAGGTAACATCGTCGCCAAAGATTCAAGGTAAGCTTTTGGTCAAAGGAGGTAAGTAATTATTTTTAATTTCTTTCTTTTAACTTTTAGTGTAAATTACCAACACCACAATCTTCCAAATCTCTTTCACTCTTTTTCAATTTCTTTATACATATCACTTCTATTTTCTCCACCTTCTTATTCTACCACTTTTTTCCTAACTTGGCTTTAACTCCATTTTTTTCTCTTTTTCTTTACAAGAATTAAAAGAAGAATTTTAACTATTAATTGTAGCATAAAAGAGAACTTACTAAAAAAGCTTACATCGCTAGTCCCTCCTTGTGGATCACGACCCGCATAGCCACTTGCTATAGCGATAGAATTGAACACCTTGCACTATTGTTATAAAAGTTCTGAAATTCTATATTTTTATGCAGGTAAAAACTCAATTAACTAGAATCTAATTTAAGCCTACAAATTCTAATAGCTTAAACTGCATTTTATTTCCATCTCCATGTATACGTATCGCTCAGCTGAGCTGGGCCTCCTTCGGATTTGGAAGTTTTTGTATTGAATCGCTTATGTGAATTATATATTCACCATGTATGAAGTGGCACTAAAGCTAAATTATTTTCAGAACAAATAAATATGAGATATACCCTTCTTAATTAACCATTTTTGATACTTTATGCAATCCTACTAGGCCTACTTTTTTGCAAAAGAAGCATGCACTGACCTTATGCTTCTTCTTCTGCACTTTTGCCACTTAAGATTAGCAATTGTAATGATTTTTATTTTCCTCCCTTTAGTTATACTTTTTATTTCCTTATTGAAAGTGTTATCCTGGATGCTAAGTGAGCACCTTCAGTCTTTTCTTATTTTTTCAGACATAGTAACTGATGAGCTCAATGAGACTCCACTTTTCCCTATGAGTATTATAAACAATCTTGAGAAGGATTATATTATGTAAGAAAAGAGATTAAAATGAAATGCATTAGAATCTCTTTAGAGAGTTCCAATTTCAGTGCATTTAGTTTAGAAAAAAGATTGAACATTTTCATAATGTACTCTCTTATGCTTTCTTTCCCATTATAGCGCATATATATCAGCTTGTTAAGATGTGTGCTGGACTCAACTTTATCCAATTTAATAAACCAGTCAGCTATTTCAGCTGAAAAACTCTTAGCACTGATTTTATCAGAAATAGAAGAACCCCTAACAGTTATAGGAAGAGAATATTTTATAATCAGTAGACACATCCTATGGACCTCTCTCACTTATCATAATTGGCCTTTATTTTAACTGAACTTTTGTTAGTGATAGTAGAGGTCCATCATTTCTTAAGTTGTAGTCTAGGTCCATGAATCCAATAACGATCTTTTACATAGTCTTACCACTTCTTAAAATTTGCACCATTCAATTATGCTACATAAACGTATAATTTCTCATCAATTTAATATAAATATTGCATTTAACAAAATTCTACTATAATAGCCATAGAAAACTGAATTTCAGAAAATGCAATCAGTTTAACTGATAGAGCTGTCGGCAAGACTTTCAGAACAATTCGTGTTTCTTTATGCCAACACTGTACTAGCCTAATATAGACACCTTAAAGTCTAAGTCTTATGTAAGAGAACAATCTTCCTTTGGGCCGACTGTCCCCTATAGGATTGGTCCTAAAGTTAAGTTATCTATATCGACTATATAATATATGTAATGACCTGACCATAATGACAACCTTTTTTTGGGCCAATTGCCACACGCATGGGCCACATAAAGTTATGCATCTAGATTCTTGTTCCGCCGTCAGACTAGTTGATGAGGGTAATGTAATATGTCATATAGTATAACAATCTTCTTTTGAGCCGATTACCACATGCCAAGGTTCTCCCACTTACATTACCCACATCAAGTATCTGACATTGTACATAATTCGGCCAAACAATAGTCTTCCTTTGGGCTGGCTATTGTTCGCATGAACTATATACGCAATTAAATAAGCTCTTTTATAAATTCTTTAACTTGAACATGTATATATCTTTATCTGTATGTTATCTACTATAGTAAACACCAACATTCATCATGCTAAAACAATATAAGCAATATAATAAATATTGATGAAGCAAAAGCATTTAATGATACATATTATCATGGTAAATAAATACTTTGATGACTTCTTTATGTCAACTAACTATTATTTTGTCATATCAAGTGCCTGCAATACTATTGTGCTCGTCAAGAGCTTAGAAATGAGTATTTACACGCTTAAAATAAAGGTCGGATAAGCACGTAACGGCTAATTAAAGTTTCTATTGACAAAACGGGTATGTAGTGTTTATCGAGTCTGGATCAAACCCGACCCGCAATGGTTAAGTTATGAGTTTTCTTAATAGGTCAGGTTTAATAAACTGAATAAAATCCAGTTAGCTTAATGTGAGATTAGTTGAGATTAGGTGTCTTTATTTGATTAGAATTCTATCACAAAATTTTCTTAATAGACTAGAATTTTATCTTAACCCTAAAATTTAAATCAATCTCAATAATTTAAATTTAAACCTAATATGAGATTAATTAGGAGTAGGTTTTCTTATTAGATTAAAATTATTTCTCTAAATTTTTCTAATCCTAGCTAATCTCATAATTTCATTGAATTAGGGAACCCAAACAATTAACCAAAAAAATATTTATATATGTTTGTCGTCTAGCTGCTGGCCCATGGTGGCTGGTGACCCCTCAAGCGCCGGTTGCGGGCACAGCCTGCTGCCCCTCGCGTCGCTTGATGCTGCCAACACACCTGTGCTGGGCAGCCAGGGTCATGTTGTCCACTCACTATTGTGCATGGGCATGCAATGGTCAAGGTGCAACATGCATGCACGCGTCCAGGCCTGCATGCATAAATGCAGCCATAATTTTTTATTATTATTAATTTCCATAAAATATTTCTAAAATACTAACACACAGAAATTTTTGAAAAAATATATACATAATTCAATTTAACAATCTTAATTTAATTCAATTATTTGAGACACAAAAATTAATTCTTTATTGAATTAAATAAAGAGATTGACTGTAATTTTAATAGATCGAGATAAAAAATTTCTGTAGATCCTAATGGTCCGATAAAGAGGAGGCTCTGTACCAATTGTTAGATCTAATAATTATTCTAAATAAGATTCACGCATAAACCAAAACCTCTTTATCAAGATCAAAGGGAAGGGGATTTAGGCATACCTAATTCCGTCACAAAAGGGATGTTGAAGGTTGCACTATCTCAAGGACGTCAGAGGGAGGGGATTCTTCTCTCCAGCTATCAAGTTCTCTTCTTGATCCTTAGAGGAGATGAGAGACTTCCAAGAAAGAGATTAGGTCATGATAGATGGTGGTGGAGAGAGAATCCTACCCATGATATATATAACATCAAGGAATTCTAATTCAACTCATCATAGATCGAGAATCTTTATTGATAACACGAGTTTCACACGTGTAGATAAGTCCCACATCTTAATTTAAATACACTCATGACTAAATGTAACTGAAATGTATATAGACTCAAACCATTAGGTTTGATCAATTCTTTATTGGGTCCAACAACATAAGCTTATAGAGACTGATGTATAAATTTAATTAGACTTATGTAAGACAAATTAATTTAGACTCTAATCCAAATAAGTCTAACACAGGGATGACCAGCTGCTGGAGCTGCTTGGTTCGAAGCAAAGATCTTCTGTAACCCCCCGCCCTGATGGATACGGAGACGCTACTGCGACGTATATATGCAGGACGGAAATATCCTCACATATATACGTTAAGCATCATCACAGATTAGAATCAGAGTACAAAAGTATGTAGTGTAAATACATTCCAACATATAGAGTACAACTTACAAAGTTATCACAGAGCGTGATATATTATTACAAGTACATTACATCACGGCCAGGTACAAAAGTAAAATTTACAGTATGTACAATATAAAAGATGCTCACGAGCTGAGGAAAAATCACGCGAGCTAGTAGGAAGAGTCAGGAACAGAAGGAGCCGGGGCTAGTCAGCCTGCTCCGAGAGGTAAGGTTGATCTTCAGTGAAGGGCTCCACTTCAATCCAAGCTTCAGAACTTGAGCACGCAAGTTCAGGGAAGTCAGAAACTCCCCAATGAGTGTTCACGTTAATGCCAAGTGACGTGCAGATATAAGTACATATGTATCGATAAATCTAAATTATAAAGCAGGCATTAAAAGCTGTGTCAAATGTACAGAAATAATAAGCATGCAACAAAGGCAAAAATTGATGAAAGCGATTAAACATGAATAAATCTTTTATTACCATATTTAATATTTATTCTTATTACTCGTCCTACCCATATGTCTTTGTATGTGTAATAGCGTCCCATCACACATACATCCACATCTGAGTAAGTCGAGGCTGTTAGTGGAAACCATTGAGGGTATCAATAAATAATGTTTACAGTGGGTCCCGTGCATACCCAGACCACGGCCCAGGATGTTCTATTGTTGGTGTACAGAACCTACCGCAAGGCGTGTAGGAGGGTCTTGTAGGATGCCTTTTATGAGATAGTACCAAGAAGGAGGGAACCAGCGCTCCCTCGGTCACCTGGAGGCCCTCAGGTCGAACCGAAAGATTTAGTTGCACAACATATCTAATGCTACTGTAAACATGAACATATATTGATATTCGCAGGTTTTCCTCGACCCGATCTAAGTTATTTTATTTTATAGTTTATTAACTAATTATTAGATTACAGGAATGTGCACGAGCTTAGGTGTACACGAGTACTATTAGGAGATCAGGTTAACATTACCGTAAGTGATAATTACAAGTCAGGTATAACCTGTTGGATGGCAGGTGATAGTAATTAGGTTTCAAGTGGTAACATGCCAGAGGTCAGGTTTCAGGTGATAGCATGTCGAGGTCGGCTGATAGTCGATATCGGCTGATAGCATGTCAGAGGTCGGGTGATAGCATGGCAAGCAATAGCAGATATTAACCGTTAATACAACTAGCTAGCAAGAAAATGAACATCCATGCGGAGCTAAGAAGTGCTGGAGGCACGGACAATGAACAGTGTTTAATCACTTTCTTCTATCGCCTCCAGTCCTTGTGGATTCGACTCGTTTTTTTTTTTTTGCATTATGGCTTAGTTTAAGAAAGAACAATTTCTAGTTAACCTATGACCTTGGATCACTTATATTTTCGTAAAAAATATTTTAACACTTTTCTCTATTTTCAAAATATGTTTTCAAAATACTAACATTTGATTTCTTTCTTTATGGATTTTGTGGGTGTAATCCGCTGAAAACCCTCAGGAGACAAAACTCCTCCTCTAAGGGAAATTTAGAGCGGCTTGTTGCGCATGCTCAGTGCAATCGCGTCACCTGCGAAAGTGGTGTAATAATTTTTTTTTAGGTTTTTTGTTTTGCTCGGGATGAGCAAAGATAAGTGTGGGGGTATGATTAGTCTCTAATTTTGCATAATTTTCATCACATTCTCGTATTTATTTAATAATAAATTCTGCTAATAATACCTTACTTTCTTGATTCTAAGTCCATGGTGTGTAATGAAAAAGAAGACCCTAAATCACCATTTAATTGGTGATTAAAGGCCTATTAAAGATAGCCATTGACCTAGAGAGCTGATTCTGTAAAAACCAGGGGCTGTAAAGACGAAACCGGGCACAGGGCCTGACAGGGGACAGACGGGACCGCGCACAGCTTGAAGCGCCGCGCGCGGCCCTAGTAGGACCACGGAAATGCGGCCGTACTGCCGCGCCGCGCGCGCCGCTTTGGGCCAGGGTTTGTCCCCTGGCCCCCCTCTTCCCTGGTGACTATAAATACCCCCTGGGTTCCAGAGAAAGGAGATATACAGAGTTTAGGATAGTTTTTCATTCCATGTTGTAAGTTTAGTTTAGGTTAGGTTAGTTCTTCTTCTTCCCCATTGTATTTTTCATTTTATTTTAGATCTTGTATTAGGAGAAAGAGTGATACATGAGTGGAATGCAAGAGTACTTGTAATAGAAGGTGACAAGTTATGAAAGGTGCTCTCTTTACCTCTCTTTGTTTTCTATCTAACTTATTTTACATGTGTAGCTAATCTTTTCTCTCATGGCACTAGCTACTAACACCAACTAGTTTAACTTCTTTTATGATAATCCACATGAATCTAATAGCCTCGTTTTGGCCTTGCTCTTGCAAGAGCCATTAATGGCTCATGATGATGGATCTAACACTCTAACTTTCTAACTACTAACAAACTAACATTACTTTACTCCATGCTTACTCTTCTATAGTATTGATGGTTTAAGTGAAGCTTGCACTTGTTTGTTGAGTTGGATTGTGATGAGTTACATATGGGTCATACTTTGAATAGCTCTTGAACCAAGGACTAGTGATGGACAATGATACATGTGAGGCAACTATCACTAAGAGTTTAGCATGTTGGTGGAGTCATTAGTAGTTAGTAGCCATGGGTTTTCTTTCTTTTTCACTTTGTTTTAGAAATATATCCAAAAATCACAAACATATTCTTTTCTATGTTTCCCACGCCTTTGTGTTTCACCGTACTTCTCTTTTCATTCTTTGTTTTCTTTTCTTTTCATTCTTCAAACTTTGAAGAACTTTTAACAAACACGTGAATCAACCAGTAAAGCTTCTATCGCCTCCCGTCCTTATGGATTCGACTCGTTTTAGCCTCTATGCTATAACGGAAGTATCGAGGAAGCCAGAGCGCACACACTTTAAATCTTCATTTCAAAACATATACTTTTGTGCGCGATTTTCCCTCGATCAAATTTTGGCGCCGTTGCCGGGGATGGGAACGGTTTGATTTCACAAGTTTGCTAACTTTTCTTCTTTGTTTTTTGGTGTGCAGGTTAAAGTTTTAGCATTGCAGAAGTCCACACTTACTCAAATGTGGTTGGGTAATTCTTGTATATTTTTATATTCTGCTGCTAATTTTTTTATATTACCTGTGCACTGTAAATAATTGTAAGAACTAAAATACAGAAATTGGATGCTTTAAAACGGTTTAGACATTTGCATCTAGGCACGTGTCAATTTTTATTCCAATATACTGTATTTTATTCTTATGTTGTTGTGATATTGATAGGAGGTGTACATATGACATTGCATATAGTATAGGACAAACACTTCAGTGATTACTCGCTTTTTTGTGTTCATGCTTATCTTTATTACACACTTGCACAAATTTAACTTAAGGGCAAAACCCAATACAAGATAAGGTGGAAAAGTCATTACCCTCCCTTAGCCCAAAAATCACCTCCTCACTCACACAACCCAAGCCTAAATAAAACTTGTTAGACGTTGGCCCCTAGGGACATCTCAGACTCATTTAGGAGATTGACCTAAGGGGGGAGTTGTTAGAAGTTGACTCTTATCAAATCGGTGTCTAAGGTTGGGGATTGAGAGGCGAAACCTCAAAGAACAGTAGTTTGGCATAATTAGGCCCGTTGCTCCGGCACGGATACCTCCCACTGATCTTGCCCCTACCTGGCCGATTAACTCATGGTAAGCGTTCTATAATATACCCCGGTTGACAGTCTAACCAGTTAGGAGTCGTCTAGGTCTAAGTCAACCCTAGCATAGGCTTGTTTTCTTTTTCTTTTTCTTTGTTGTTTGTTTGTTTGTTTTTCTTTTTTGTAAATTGTGATATGGATTTTAATAACAACAATTCTTATATGAATCCATATCTCACCCCGACCTCATTTGACTCGGATAACTCTGACCCGGTAATGTACAACATGAACCAACCATATATACCGGGTTGGGATTATCCGAATCAATATGAACCATATCCCCAACCATATGACCATAATTTTAAAAATAATTTCAACTCTTCACAGAGTTCATGGGGATTCTCCTACCCCGAGTCCAATTTTCAACAATCTTGTCCACAATTTTCACAATATTCGTTCCCCAATTTTGATTCGTATACTCCTTTTCCTGAACCACCAATTGAAGAAAAATCATCATTGGAAAGGAGTATAGAAGAGTCCCTACAACAAATGCAAAATTTTCTCAATTAACAATCCTTCCCATATCAAACTCTACATACTCCTTTTCTAGAGCATCCCATTGAAGAAGAATCTGAACTAGAAAAGCGTTTGGAAGTCTTTTGTGAAAGAACGCAAAACATGTTGGACTCATCATCTCAACCAAAATTTCAAGAGTCCCACTCATCTTTTCCAGTCTCACCAATTCAAAATGAACAAACTTCAATACTGGACTTGAGTATGGAACCCTTGCGTGAGTCCGAGCAGCAACCGCAAAATCCTATGGACTCACAATTTCACCACAATTTCCAAAATCAACTTCCATACTCATATTTTCAAGAACCAATTACAAAGAGTATGGAAGACATGATTCCGAATCCAAATTCTATTACACGGCCTATCAGTAGGTTAGATTCACTTTTGAGCGAATTGATCAATGAGAGCGAGGAAAACCTTTCTTGTCCACCTTTGACCGATTCTTATATCCCTAACTCTACTGATTGGACCGATGAATCATGTCATTTTGGAAATCCAGCTTCAATTTCAGAACATACATTTAAACTTGATCAATCTCTAAGTTATGAAAGTCGCCTGGACATTTTGGCAAGTTATCCCTTCCCTGAAATTGAAATTGAACCTGAATGTGATCCTGAACTTCCTGTTGGGAACTCCATTTCACTTTTTGATTCAATAATGACCCCAGTATCCTTACCAGATTTTTTCTCTATTCCAGAGTCAACATTGAATCCTGTACTAGTACACCGTGAAATAGAATCACCAATCTCTAATGATCATACTTCATTGTTGGGGAAAGTGTGTGAACATCAATTCTTTAGTTTGGACCCTATTTTTGAACCAATTTCGACTCTCATTGTTGACTCTCGACTTGATCTGACTCAACTTCCCGAGTCGGTATCGATTTTTGTTCCTATTCCATTTGAGTCCAAATCAATCATCTCTCAAAATCACACTTCATTGTTGGACAAGAATGTTGAAGAACATGACTCAGTCATTATTTTTGAAAATTGGCCATTAGATGAGGATAAATTTTTCAATAAGACCATTCAATCCATAATTCTTTTCTGGGGTCATATTAGAGAGGTCCTTGGTGGGTTTCTGGATGATCCACGATATCTTGATTGGGTCGCAACGCTTGGCCCAATCCGACCACCACCAGAGCCACCCCCTTGAGGTAATTTTCCTTCTCTCCCATTTATTTCATGTATATACACATTCACGATGCATTGAGGATAATGCGTGAGATAAGTGTGGGGGAGGGTTTACTAACATAGTTAGTTTTACATTTTCTTTCTTTTACACTTCTCTTCAAAAAAAAACTTTTCTTTTCTTTTTACAAAACTTTTTTAAACAAGAGAAATAGTTTTTGATTTATTTTTAAGAAAATTAAGATTATCTTAGGAATTAGGAAGACCTCAAATTATGAAATTTTAAACTGAGTCAAAATAATAGATCTTGTCTAAATTATAGGATAAGAAAGTAAGATTGAAAAGATAATTTGATCTTGAATTTTTTTGCCTTAGATTTATGCACTCCATACTTACACAATTTTTGGGATTGAAACAAAGACTGAAAATGCCATAAAAATATTCAAAAAAAAAAAAAAAATATAATTATATGATAAATAAAAATCACTTATTGAAGTTGGGTAATTATGCCTTAGGAAACATGATTATTCATACCTAAAACGGTGGACAAAAATAAAATAATCCCCTTTAGTTTTGTTGCCTTATTTACTCGAGTCCTTAAGTCCGAGGGATGTTTTCTCATCTGGTGCCCTAAGACCATCTGGTTTGGGAGTAACCGGCTAAAGGCTCACTACCCGGGTAAATAAGAAAGCCTAAGAAAATTAAGGAAAGAAAAAAAAGAGAAAAAAATAAATAAAAAAAAATAATATATATAAATAAATGGCATGAAAGTTAGAGTCGATACCCCAAAAACCTTCACTATTCACAAAATGCATATTTTTCTAAGAATTTTATGAAAGATCAAAGAGTCAATTCAATTTTAAATTCTTACATTTAATTTATAACAAGATTTTTTGCATTTTGACTTAGTTTAAGAAAGAAAAATTTCTGGTTAACCTCTGACCTTGGATCACTTATATTTTCACAAAAATACTTCAACACTTTTCTCTATTTCAAAATGCGTTTTAAAAATACTAATATTTGATTTCTTTCTTTATGGATTTTGTGGGTGTAATCTGCTGAAAACCCTCAGGAGACAAAACTCCTCCTCTAGGGGAAACCTAGAGGTTTAACGGCTTGTTGCACATGCTCAGTGCAATCGCGTCACCTGCGAAAGTGGTGGAATAATTTCCTTAGGTTTTTTTGTTTTGCTCGGGACGAGCAAAAGATAAGTGTGGGGGTGTGATTAGTCTCTAATTTTGTATAATTTTCATCACATTCTCACATTTATTTGATAATAAAT
This sequence comes from Agave tequilana, assembly GCA_038442645.1. Classification (NCBI taxonomy): domain Eukaryota; kingdom Viridiplantae; phylum Streptophyta; class Magnoliopsida; order Asparagales; family Asparagaceae; genus Agave; species Agave tequilana. The sequence goes on from JAVJIF010002656.1 coordinate 175,199, forward strand.
TCTGCTAATAATACCTTACTTGCTTGATCTTAGGTTCATGGTGTGCAAATGAAGAAGAAGATCTAAATCACTATTTAATTGGTGATTAAAAGCCTATTATCATAGCCATTGACCTAGAGGAGCTGATTCGGCAAAACCAGGGGCTGCAAAGATGAAACCAGGCACAGAGCCTGACAGGAGACAGACGGGACCGCGCGCGGCTCGAAGCGCCGCGCGCGCGGCCACCGTATGGCCGCGGCGCGCGCCGCTTCGGGCCAGGGTTTGTCCCCTTGCCCCCTGTTCCCCTGGTGGCTATAAATACCCCCCTTGGGTTCCAGAGTTGGGGATATACAGAGTTTAGAGTAGTTTTTCATTCCATGTTTTAGTTTAGTTTAGGTTAGGTTAGTTCTTCTTCTTCCTCATTATATTTTCCATTTTGTTTTAGATCTTGTATTAGGAGAAAGAGTGATACATGAGTGGAATGCAAGAGTACTTGTAATAGAAGGTGACAAGGTATGAAAGGTGCTCTTTTTACCTCTCTTTGTTTTCTATCTAACTTCTTTTACATGTGTAGCTAATCTTTTCTCTCTTGGCACTAACTACTAACCACCAACTAGTTTAACTTCTTTTATGATAATCCACACGAATCTAATAGCCTCGTTTTGGCCTTGCTCTTGTAAGAGCCATTGATGGCTCATGATGATGGATCTAACACTCTAACTTCCTAACCACTAATAAGCTAACATTACTTTACTTCATGCTTGCTCTTATCGAGTTTTGATGATTTAAGTGTAGCTTGCACTTGTTTGTTGAGTTGAGTTGTAATGAGTTACATATGGGACATACTTTGAATAGCTCTTGAACCAAGGACTAGTGATGGCTAATGACACATGTGAGGCAACTATCACTAAGAGGTTAGCATGTTGGTGGAGTCATTAGTAGTTAGTAGCCATGGGTTTTCTTTCTTTTTTACTTTGTTTTAGAAATATATCCAAAAATCACAAACATATTCTTTTCTATGTTTCCCACTTCTTTGTGTTTCACCGTATTTCTCTTTTCATTCTTTGTTTTCTTTTCTTTTCATTCTTTCAAACTTTGAAGAACTTTTAACAAACACGTGAATCAACCGGTAAAGCTTCTATCGCCTCCCGTCCTTGTGGATTCGACTCGTTTTAGCTCTATGCTATAATGGAAGTATCGAGGAAGCCAAAACACACACACTTTAAATCTTGATTTCAAAACATACACTTTTTGTGCGCGATTTTCCCTCGATCACGAGTCTAGTGATAAAGCGTTGAGCACTAAGCATATCAAACTAGGCGGAGCATAAGAAACTTGATGGTCTAAGTGCACTCCTCTTTCGAGAAAGTGGGCAAAAGCCCAGAGGCTAAAGTACGCTCGGGGTCTAAGAGCACTCTCGGTAGCTACCACGAAACCCATAAGCGTACATGCCTAAAACCAATTGGGTATCCAGCCAGGGAGTGGACAGAAAAACTCAGAGTTGGTATAAGTGTTGGCCCAAGGTTACAATCACCCGTCTTTAGTGTGTTTTGATGATTACAAAATATATTAGTTATTAGTACTAATATTGTTTGTTGTTTAAGTATGTTTCAGGATTCTACCTCAACTAGAGGAGTTCTTCCCTAAAGGAAGGTGCTTTGGACTCAAGACAACTCACTTTGGGCTCAAGATGCAAAATTGAAGATCATGTGGAGATAGCCCTTCTTGAAGCCTTGAAGTCTTTTAGAATCATTGTAAGAATAGAATGTTAAAGTTTGAGTATGTGATATTTGGCTCTAGGATACACACACACACTTTTCCCTTTACAAAACTCTATGTTTTAAAAATGTTTGTTTCTAAGTTTTATGCCTAAGTTTATATGTACATGTATCCAAACTTATTACAAATTGAATATCTTGTTTAAAACATGTTCATAGACTATTTTTGCATAATACTTAGTTATAAGTATCTTAAAATATTTTTTCAAAAATTTTCCTACTCAAAATCAGCCTGTTTTTCCGTATTTCAGGTTGACCGGTCGACCGCACGGTCGACCGGCGCCTGTGTCAGGACGTGCACGTTTGTGCACGTCTGTTGGTCGGCCGGCCCGGTCGACCGACTGTAAGCAGGCCACTTTCGGTTTGTTTCGGTCGACCGCCCGGTCGACCGGTATAAGGAAACTGTGTTTCCTCAAAGGGGTCGGTCGACCGGACGGTCGACCGGAGCGCCAACGGCTCTTTGCCAACTAGGCAAACGGTCGACCGGCCGGTCGACCGTTACGCCTGCAAGAGCCCAACGGCTCTTTCCTCTTTGGGCAAGTCTGAAAAACTGTTTTATTTTTCTTCTTTATCAGAGTTTTAGAGAGTTGTTGAGGACTTTTTGCAGGTCAAATTAGGTGAAAAGAAAAGAGTTTTAACCAATTCTCTCCCTATAAATAGAGGACAATAGGTCTTTATTATTCACCAAGAAAAATCCTTATTTTTCATTGTTTTCAAGAGAAAGAGAAAAATTGTTTCAAAGCTTTCATTTCCAACTCTTTTAAAGTTTGTTTTTCAGTTGTGTTTGATTGCCAATATCACTCTACAACTGAAGTTTTCTCACCACACTTCATAGAGCCAAAAATCCATTACTCATACTATAGTGAAGTTGTAAAAGGAGTGAGAATTGTAAAAGTGCTTGAGAAAGAGTTTAGTGATCTAGTTGTGATCACTCTTGTTCTTGTGATTCTTGTTCTTGTGGAGACAACTCCTAGGTGGAGTTCTTTGTAAGTTGTGAAGCTAAGGGCTTGGGGTCTTCGGTAGACCAAACTTGTACGGCATCCTCGGTGGATAGTGGAAACCCTTCACGGAGGTGAAGGCGGGGACTAGAGTGGTGGCTCGAACCTCGAAACAAATCAATTGTGTTTGCGATTGCCTTGCGTTATTCTTGCTTTACATTTCTATTGCTTTATATTGTCTTCAATTATTTGCTTGAGAACTAACCCTTTACTTGTGCAATCTTCTCTTGTTTATTTTACTTGTGTTGTTGATTGTGTGTACTTCATCATAGCATTTCATCCATCTCTTGATCGATCATATCTCATACAACACGGTTGCATTGCGCACCTCTAACCCATTTTAAGGGGAATTGGGAGGAAGGAGTTCAGAACCTCTCACGGGGTATTCGGCTCTTAGTCGTGTTTTGAGAGATCGTTGCATCACTCATTCAATTAAGTTTAAAAAGGATCATTAGATTAGCAATAACACCTATTCACCCCCCCCTCTAGGTGTATTTCAATTGGTATCAGAGCTTGGTTACTAGGCTCTTGGCTTAACAACCCTAGAAAGATCCTAATATTGCTAATCATTTCATTCATTTTCACTTAGTAAAGATGGCCGATGGTATTAAGACACCCCCTAAGTTTGATGGACTTAACTTTCCCATATGGAAGGTTAAGATGACCGTTTTCTTGCAATCTCTAGGTAGTCGAGCTGCAAAGGCCGTGACCAAACCCTTTAGTGCACCCCCCGATGATGAATCCACTTGGTTCGAAATAGAGACCAAAGATTTGATGCCAATGCTAGGGCTCACTATGCACTACTTCAAGCCCTTAATGATGATGACATAGCTAGAGTTATTCATTGCAAGTCCGCATATGAAATTTGGACACATTTACTAGTCACACATGAAGGGACCTCACAAGTGAAGAGGGCTAAGATTGACCTTCTTCGGTCCCAATATGAGAATTTTTGCATGCAAGAAGATGAAACCATAGATGATATGGTTACAAGATTTACAAAGATTACTAATGGACTTTCTTCTCTAGGTGATGCTATTGATAACGATCAAAGAGTAAGAAAGATCATCCGGGCACTTCCTCCTTCATGGGAAGTAAAAGCAACAACCTTGAAGGAACTCAATGACAAGGAAGAGATGGAGCTAATTAGTCTCATTGGGAACCTCAAAACCCATGAGATGGAAAGGAAAGTGAGGGAGGACATGGCTCCTTCCAAGAAAAAGACTATAGCCTTCAAAAGCCAATCCACACACTCCGACGAAGACGATGAAGAAGAAGATGACGAAGAGCTCTCACTTCTTGTCAAGATTGTCCGGAGGATGTACAACAAGGCGAAATTCCAAGGTAGAAGGAGATGGCAAGGAGGCAAAGAAGAAAGAAAGATCATATGCTTCAATTGCCAAAGACCGGGACACATAGTGGCGGAGTATCCGGATAAAGTGAAGCCCTCCACCTCAAAGAAGCCTCACAAGAAGAAGGCAATGAAAGCTACATGGGATTCCGAGAGCGAATCCGAGGAGGAGATTGACACCGCCAACATGTGCTTCATGGCAAATGAAAGCACAAGCAAGGTACCTTCCAAAGCCCAACGACGTAGAGGATTGTGGTATCTTGATAGTGGTTGCTCAAGGCACATGACTTGGGATATCAACAACTTTGCAACCCTATCAAGATACCATGAAGGTGGCACCGTCACCTTCGGAGATGACGCCAAGGGTAAAATCATCGGTATTGGTAATGTAAAACTTGGCACATCCCCTTTAATTGGGAATGTAGTTTTAGTTGTCGGCCTCAAGCATAATCTCTTGAGTGTTAGTCAATTATGTGATAAAGGTTTTGATGTAGTTTTTGATAATGTTACTTGTAAAGTAATTGATAGAATTTCTAATGCTTGTGTGTTTTCCGGTTTTCGTGAAAGTAATGTTTATATGATAGATATGTTAAATATGTCTTGTAATATAACATGTTTAAAAGCCCTCGATGATGACTCTTGGTTGTGGCATAGAAGATTAGGCCACATTTCTTTTGACCACATATCTAGGCTTAACACAAAGGAAATGGTGAAAGGTATTCCTTGTTTGAATTTTGAAAAAGACCGAGTTTGTGACGCATGTCAATTTGGGAAACAAACTAAGTCTTCTTTCAAGTCAATTAAGGATATCATGACATCACGTCCTTTGGAGTTAATCCACATTGATTTATTTGGCCCTACACAAACCAAAAGTCTAAGTGGGAATAGATTTGCATTTGTTTTAGTTGATGATTTTTCACGTTTTACTTGGGTTTTCTTTCTTGAGCATAAAATCAAGCATTTTCGCATTTCCAAACTTTTAAGAAAAGAGTTGAAAAAGAAAAAGATGTTTCGATTTTAAGAATAAGAAGTGATAGAGGAGGTGAATTCATTAACCAACCCTTTACCACTTTTTGTGAAGAACATGGAATAAAGCATGAACTATCTTGTCCTAGAACTCCACAACAAAATGGAGTAGTTGAACGGAAAAATCGAACTTTGCAAGAGATGGCTAGGACAATGCTTAGTGAATACGGTCTACCAAATTATTTGTGGGCCGAGGCCGTTAATACATCATGCTACATATCAAATCGTGTTTTCTTGTGTAAAAATACTACAAAAACCTCTTTTGAAATGTACTTTTCTAGAAAACCAAATGTTTCATATTTCAAAATTTTGGATGCAAATGTTTTGTTTTAAATACGAAAGATAATTTAGGAAAATTTGATCCTAAATCTTATGAGGCTATATTTGTGGGTTATTCTAACACTAGTAAGGCTTATAGAGTCTTCAATAGGTCATCATTGACTATTGAGGAATCTATACATGTTAAGTTTGAGGAATCTAACTTGTTTGTTAAGAATGTTGTAGAAATAGATGCTTTCCATGAAGGCTTGGAGAAAGTGACCTTGGAGGATACACCTACTATGGGAGACAAGCCAATGGATGATGAAGGAAATGAAGCTAAAATGCAAGAGGCTCAAGGAAATGAAGATCAAACAAATGGAGAAGAGCCCACTCAACAACTTCTAAAGGATTGGAGATACAATCCACATCATCCCAAGGACCTCGTCATAGGTGATGTATCAAAAGGGGTAACAACTCGCTCTAAACTTCATGACTATTATGGACATTATGCATTTATTTCTCATGTTGAACCCAAGAACGTCCTCGAAGCCGAGGCCGATTCATATTGGTTGCTAGCTATGCAAGAGGAACTCAATCAATTTGAGCGCAACCAAGTTTGGCACCTTGTTCCTAGGCCCCACGATAGACCAACAATTGGTACTAAGTGGATCTTTAAGAACAAGTTGGATGAATCGGGTAACGTTGTTAGGAATAAAGCTAGGTTAGTTGCCCAAGGTTACACTCAAATCGAAGGAATCAATTTTGAAGAAACCTTTGCACCCATAGCACGGCTTGAAGCCAAACGGATGACACTAGCATTTGCCTCATATAAAGATTTTAAATTGTTTCAAATGGATGTTAAAAGTGCTTTTCTAAATGGTTTTATTGAAGAGGAGGTGTATGTTGAACAACCCCCGGGTTTGTTGATCCTACACATCCGGATTTTGTTTTTAAATTAGATAAAGCTCTTTATGGTTTAAAACAAGCCCCTAGGGCTTGGTATGAAAGACTTTCTTCATTTTTGATTTCAAATGGTTTTAAGAAAGGTAAAATTGATACGACCTTGTTTACAAAACATGTAGAAAATGATATTCTTATTGTGCAAATTTATGTAGATGATATTATTTTTGGTTCTACTAATGAATCTCTTTGCCAAGCTTTTGAATCATGCATGAAGGATGAATTCGAAATGTCTATGATGGGGGAACTCAACTATTTCCTTGGACTCCAAATCAAGCAAAAGAAGGATGGGATCTTCATCAATCAAGCAAAGTACACAAAGGAACTAATCAAAAGGTTTGGGCTTGAAGGATCGAAAGTAAGCAAAACTCCCATGGCAACAACTACAAAGCTTGACAAGGATGAACAAGGTAAAAGTGTAGACATTAAATTATATCGTGGCATGATTGGTAGTTTGCTTTATTTGACGGCTAGTAGGCCGATATTATGTTTTCCGTTTGTCTTTGTGCACGTTTTCAATCTTGTCCTAAAGAATCTCACATAATTGCGGTTAAACGCATAATTAGATACCTTAAGGGCACTATTGAAATGGGTTTGTGGTATCCTAAAACCGGATTATTTGAAATGAAGAGTTTTTCGGATGCCGACTATGCGGGTTGTAGGGTAGATAGGAAGAGCACAAGTGGAACATGTCAATTCTTAGTTAATTGTCTTGTATCTTGGTCTTTCAAAAAGCAAAATTCGGTAGCCCTTTCAACCGCCGAGGCGGAGTATGTTGCAGCCGGAGCTTGTTGTGCACAAGTTCTTTGGATGAAACATACTCTCCTTGACTATGATTTACACTTTGATCATGTTAAAATATTTTGTGATAATACTAGTACTATTCACATGACAAAGAATGCAAATCAACATAGTAAAACCAAACACATTGACATTAGGTATCACTTTCTTAGAGATCATTATGAGAAAGGTGATATTGATATTGATTATGTTTCTACCGATTTTCAACTTGCCGATATTTTTACTAAACCTCTATATTATGCTAGATTTTCATTTATTTGTGGTGAGTTGAATGTTTGCATGATAGATTCTTAAAAATATTTCTATTTTGGTGTTTTAATTTTAACCCTTTTTGATGTATGACAAAAAGGGGGAGAAAAATATATAAGTTTAAGTGTTTATTGAAAAAGAAATAAGTTTGCTTATAGTTTGAGTTTAGTTTATTTACTATAAGTTTGAAAAAAAGTATAAGTTTAATTGGTATATAAGATTAAGTTTGATTTCAATTGGTATTTAAGTTTTTGACAAAAATATTGGGTTTTCAATGCTTCATGTATCTCACTAATAGTTATTTTTTACATAGCATTGTTTGAGGGGGAGCTTTCCAAGCTCTTCTTCCTTTACTTGTTTAAATAACTTATATGTTTTGTCATCATCAAAAAGGGGGAGATTGTTGGCCCAAGGTTACAATCACCCGTCTTTAGTGTGTTTTGATGATTACAAAACATATTAGTTATTAGTACTAATATTGTTTGTTGTTTAAGTATGTTTCAGGATACTACCTCAATTAGAGGAGTTCTTCCCTAAAGGAAGGTGCTTTGGACTCAAGACAACTCACTTTGGGCTCAAGATGCTAAATTGAAGATCATGTGGAGATAGCCCTTCTTGAAGCCTTGAAGTCTTTTAGAATCATTGTAAGAATAGAATGTTAAAGTTTGAGTATGTGATATTTGGCTCTAGGATACACACACACACTTTTCCCTTTACAAAACTCTATGTTTTAAAAATGTTTGTTTCTAAGTTTTATGCCTAAGTTTATATGTACATGTATCCAAACTTATTACAAATTGAATATCTTGTTTAAAACATGTGCATAGACTATTTTTGCATAATACTTAGTTATAAGTATCTTAAAATATTTTTTCAAAAATTTTCCTACTCAAAATCAGCCTATTTTTCCTTATTTCAGGTTGACCGGTCGACCGCCCGGTCGACCGGCGCCTGTGTCAGGACGTGCACGTTTGTGCACGTCTGTCGGTCGGCCGGCCCGGTCGACCGACTGTAAGCAGGCCACTTTTGGTTTGTTTCGGTCGACTGCCCGGTCGACCGGTATAAGGAAACTGTGTTTCCTCAAAGGGGTCGGTCGACCGGACGGTCGACCGGAGCGCCAACGGCTCTTTGCCAACTAGGCAAACGGTCGACCGGCCGGTCGACCGTTACGCCTGCAAGAGCCCAACGGCTCTTTCCTCTTTGGGCAAGTCTGAAAAACTGTTTTATTTTTCTTCTTTATCAGAGTTTTAGAGAGTTGTTGAGGACTTTTTGCAGGTCAAATTAGGTGAAAAGAAAAGAGTTTTAACCAATTCTCTCCCTATAAATAGAGGACAATAGGTCTTTGTTATTCACCAAGAAAAATCCTTGTTTTTCATTGTTTTCAAGAGAAAGAGAAAAATTGTTTCAAAGCTTTCATTTCCAACTCTTTTAAAGTTTGTTTTTCAGTTGTGTTTGATTGCCAATATCACTCTACAACTGAAGTTTTCTCACCACACTTCATAGAGCCAAAAATCCATTACTCATACTATAGTGAAGTTGTAAAAGGAGTGAGAATTGTAAAAGTGCTTGAGAAAGAGTTTAGTGATCTAGTTGTGATCACTCTTGTTCTTGTGATTCTTGTTCTTGTGGAGACAACTCCTAGGTGGAGTTCTTTGTAAGTTGTGAAGCTAAGGGCTTAGGGTCTTCGGTAGACCAAACTTGTACGGCATCCTCGGTGGATAGTGGAAACCCTTCACGGAGGTGAAGGCGGGGACTAGAGCGGTGGCTCGAACCTCGAAACAAATCAATTGTGTTTGCGATTGCCTTGCGTTATTCTTGCTTTACATTTCTATTGCTTTATATTGTCTTCAATTATTTGCTTGAGAACTAACCCTTTACTTGTGCAATCTTCTCTTGTTTATTTTACTTGTGTTGTTGATTGTGTGTACTTCATCATAGCATTTCATCCATCTCTTGATCGATCATATCTCATACAACACGGTTGCATTGCGCACCTCTAACCCATTTTAAGGGGAATTGGGAGGAAGGAGTTCAGAACCTCTCACGGGGTATTCGGCTCTTAGTCGTGTTTTGAGAGATCGTTGCATCACTCATTCAATTAAGTTTAAAAAGGATCATTAGATTAGCAATAACACCTATTCACCCCCCCTCTAGGTGTATTTCAATAAGCATACCTGCAATGTTAGCATCAAACGAGCATGCATATAAGTAAGGTAATACCTAGACTACCATGGAGTAGTGAAGTCCGGAGACTGAGTAGAGAGCCCGGAGGTCCAAGTACGCTATTGAAAGTACACCTAGAGGGGGGTGAATAGGTGTAAGGCTAATCTAATGACAAATAATGTGGAATTAAAAACTTAATGTAACACACTTAGTGTAACCAAAGAGTGTAGCTGAATTCCCGGTGAAAGGCTCTAGACTATCTCCTCTAAATTCCTCTAAATAAGAGTTGAGGTGCCATATGAAGCTCTCTTGGTTCAACACAAGTGAGGCACACAATCAAATCCAAGCATATAAATGATATGAATAATATGAAATGATGCAAGGCACAATATAAGAAAGAGAGAGAGAGAGAGTTAGAGAAAGTGGATCAAACGCAAACACAAGGATATGTTTTGAGGTTCGAGCACCCAGCTCTACGTCCCCGCCTTCACACAGAAGGATTTCTACTAAATCATCCACACAGGACTTCTCACACAGGGAACCTCCACTGAGGATTTGGGTAATACAAACCGGGAGTACAAAACTCCTCTCTCAACCAATACAACCTCTTCACAAGAGGAAAGGCACAACATAAATCACCTCTACACTTAGAGGGATAGGCACTTAGCCAAACAACAATCAACCTCTCACTAGAGGGATTAGGCTCAAGGCCAACACCAACAACAATCACCTCACAATTGAGGGATTCCACTCAATCTCCACAATCACCTCTCATTAGAGGAATACAAACACCACTTCCACAATTACCTCTTACTAGAGGGATAGCAACACAATCACCTCTCACTAGAGGGTATAAAAAAGTATGGAAGGTTACAACACTTGGTGGTATCAACAACCACAAACCAATTTTCTCAAAAAAATAGATCCTAATAGATAGGACAGATAAATAAGCTCAAGTGTGAGAAATAAAGAGTTTGAAAATAAAAAATACAAAGAAAAACTCTTGGGAAAAACTCTATATTGAAATATGAATGAAGATCATAACAACTCCCAAAGACTTTCCTTTTCTTTGAATTTTCCAACCCTTTTTAAACCAAATAAAGATCAATCTTTTGGCTATAAAACTCTTTTAAAAACTTGTATTTAAACACTAGAAAGAATGAGAATTTTATTCTTGAAAAACTTCTTAAAAACAAGCTCAAATGAGGGGTATTTATAGTCCCAATAAATTCTGCCCATTGGCAGCAGGCAAAGGGCAAAATTGCCCTTCCGGTCGACCGGGCGGTCGACCGGCCAACGGTCATATTTATAACCGTTGCGCCACCGGTCGACCGGCCGGTCGACCGGAAACTGAAAACAGAGAGCAGAGCTCGCTGCCGATCGACCGGGCGGTCGACCGGGGCCGTTTCCAGAGAGCAGAAGCTCTCTGGCGGTCGACCGAGCAGTCGACCAGCCTCCCAGCCTGGGCTAGATGCACGTTCTGTGCACGTCGGTCGACCGGACTGGTCGACCGACTTCTGCCTCGGTCGACCGGTCTGGTGGACCGGCAGACAGCCAGGTCAACTATTTATAGGGATTAAAAATTGGGTATTTCCCTTCTAAAAAATCCCATAAAATATACATAAATTTCACAAAAATAAGTTTTTATTAAATCTTTGAAATACAAATATGTGTGATAAAATTCAACACATATTATAAACTATTTGAACTATTTTTGTGTTCTTGAAAATTTGCTTTAAACAAAAAATCGTATTTTCCAAAAACCAAACTTTGAAATGGCAATCAGATTTTTTTTCAAAACACATGTAAGCACAAAAAATATGATATTGAAACAATTTGAAGCATATTGTATATAGATAGAATCCAATATACATGAAAGATATTATATCAATGTTTTTTATATTAAATCTATAAATAAGTTTTGTTTAAATACAAAACTCCAACTCATGAAATAGACTATCAAAGTAAGTTTTTCTAAATTGATGAAGCATAGATGTATATAGATCAAATCTAATATACATTAAACCATGTAAACTTGTTTTGATTCTATCTATTCATGAAAACCATATATTTGAACTAGAAATCCAAAAACCGGTTAAACCGAAAACAAACATGAAACTTTAAACAAGTGTGTGTATTATGAACATCAGTATATCAACACTATCTGTAACGCCCCGATTCCACGGATACGGAGACGTCACTGCGACGTATATACGTAGGTCAGAAAATGCCCCCACGTATATACGCTAAGCATTTAGTACAACAAGGATCAGAGTACACGACAAAGCGTGATATACATACATATGCCAACTTAAAAGTACAAGTACAAGTTATCACAAGATATGATAAAACATTACACATTACATGTATCTTTTATCACAACCAAGTCCAAAAGTAAAAGATACAATATGAACACAAAATGCTCACGAGTAGGATGAAGATCCCGTGAGTCAAAGAGAGAGATCTGGCACAAGGACTGGAGCTAGTCTGCCTGCTTACTAAGAAAAGCTTGATCTTCTGTGGACGGTTCCACTTCGATCCAAGCTTCAGAACCTGAACATACAAATCCAAGGGAGTCAGGACCTCCCAACAATGAACAGACTACAGCCAAATGGTTAAGAGACATGAATAAGAAAGATAGAACAAAATAATGAATATCAATTAGCAAGAAATGAAAGCATGAAGAGATAAAGTCAGAATACAATGAATCCACAGTTAGAGTCTGTTATTATTATTACTTGTCTTACTGTGATATCTAGCTATGTGACCCAGCGTCCCAGGGCACATAGATCCATATCCTAGTAAAGCAAGGTTGTTATTGGAAACCAGCGGGATTATCAACGAACTATGTTTACAGTGGGTCCCGTACATGCCCGGGACAACGGTCCAGGATTGTTCCGTTGCTTGGTGACGGAAACCAGCCGCTAGGCTAACAGGAGGGACTTATGTATGCCCTTTATCATGATGGTACCAGTAATGAGGGAGCAAGCACTCCCCTCGGTCCCCTGGAGGCCCACAGGTTAGACCAGAAATTTAGTTGCACAACATACCTAATACCACTGTAAACATGAACATGTATTGATAGTCGCACGTTTCCCCCGACCCAATGTAAGTTGGTCCAATTTTATACAAAAGTCAAGTGTATCATGCTTGGTGTCAAGTGATAGCATGATAGGAGGTGATATTCATTTAAATAACAAGTTATGAAGTGAGAATATATAATAACAAGCCATGAAGTAACAAGAGGTAACATCCATCAAGTAACAGGTCATGAAGTACCATTCATGAAGCATAAACAAGAATAATATATCCCACATGTATCAAGGGTATGATCCAAATTCAGAAAAGAAATCAACTATAATAAACAGCCTAAATTAGTCGACTAGGTGGGATGGTTAGTCGACTAATAGTGGTCTCTAGTCGACTAACAGTCTGGACTAGTCGACTAAAACTGGGTTCCAGAGAGTTGGAATTCTGTTTCAGGAAAAGTTAGTCGACTAGGTGGAAAGAGTAGTCGACTAACAATGATCTATGGTAACTTTGTTCAATTCTCTATAATCAATCCAACATATCTATTTCTTCTTTTTGGATGAACAACCATCTAGATTTTGTTTCATACCATGACTTTGAGGTTTTAATATCATTACATTGAATCTATCAAATTACATTTATGTCATTTCAACCTTCATTCTGCATGATTTTTCTCCTTTATTACATGTACAAATTTGATTACCTACCACTTAGGAATTTTCTAATCACAATGGCCTAACTTTCTAAGCTTCATGGTAGTGGAGGTATACTGCAAAAAACCAAACCAATTTCCTCCTCTCATTAATGATATTAAGGGCCTTGCCAATTACACCATGCATTTTTATTATGCCCATCTTGGACTTATCAGATTACACATATTGATTGTATCTTTACTCATTTGAACTTTATGCCAACAACCTCACTCTTATACTTAAAAATTAAAGTCTTGCACCGACCAATGTAATACCCCGTTCCTGGAATACGTACTTAGTTGCGTATTCAGTTTTTCGATCGTATTTTTTCGATTTACTTCCTGTATTTGACTGATTTCAGTTTCAAATATTATTTTCCAATATTTTAGATTTTATATGATTTTCTGGAATTTTCCTGAATTAATTGAAAATCTTCAAAACCGGTGTCGACCAGTGTCGCTGATCGATTCCGGATTTTTATCTTACAAACAGTTAGGAAATTCAAGAAAGTCCTTTAGGCATTATTTCTTAGAATCGTATTTCTTACCTAAATACTTTTTCTGGGAATTTTATGATTTTATGAAAATTCCACCGGAGTCGGTAGCTAACTGATTCCGGGATTTTTAGTTTTAAAACTATAAATTATTTCTCCAAACGAATTTCACCATGAGTCTTAAAATATTATTATTGATTTTTGGTAAATTTTACGAGTCGTTCCAAGATACTTGATTTCGGGATGATTTCGGTATTTTCCGAAATGTTTTCCGCATCTTCGACTTAAACCCGGGAAATTGTCTTTTCAATATTTTCATTTTTCAAGCCAAAGAAAATATCTTCTCCTTTTTAAATTCTTTTCTTTTTCCTTTTTCTTTATTTCTCTTCCTTCCTCCACAAGCCACAAGATTTTCCAACTTTCCAAAATTCCAACCTTTTCCAAAATTCCAACAAACTCCACACACTTCTACCATTAATGCCCCTCTTTCTCTCTCTCTTCCATGGCCGGCCAAGTGGCCAAAAGAGGGACACCTCATCCTCTCCTATTTGCAAAAACCCCCTCTCTTCTACATAAATTGCACCTCCTTCACAAAATCAAAATCTTATATAAACTTTTCCTTTACATTTTTATTTCTTTTCTTCACTTCAACAAAGATTTGGCCTTCACCAAAATCCCTCCTTCACCTCAACCCTAACTCCAAAAACACCACAAAGTCATCATCTCCATCTCAAGCAACTACAACTTTTGGATTGGGATCGTGTCTATTATCGCCGAGGATCAAGTTTGTCGGCAACGCTCCTTTCGAACGCGTATAGCTCCAATTAACCATTCGTGTGAGTATTTTTACTCACCAAGACTTGTAAACTTTTTAGTATACTTGTGTTTACAATTCATGTACACTTGTGCCTTCAAAATCATGCTTTTGGCCTTCAAATTCAACCATCAAATTCTGTTCTGTACCCTGTTTTCAGACCACGATTAGTCGACTTGACCTAGGAGTTAGTCGACTTGAAATCCTCATTTGAAACGACCCCTGTTCTGAAACACAGTTTTAGTCGACTTATCTTGATTATTATTCCAGAGAGTTGGGGTTTATTTTCAGGAAAAGTTAGTCGACTAATAATCAAGATAAGTCGACTAAAACTGTGTTTCAGAACAGGGGTCGTTTCAAATGAGGATTTCAAGTCGACTAACTCCTAGGTCAAGTCGACTAATCGTGGTCTGAAAACAGGGTACAGAACAGAATTTGATGGTTGAATTTGAAGGCCAAAAGCATGATTTTGAAGGCACAAGTATACATGAATTGTAACACAAAACTAAAAAGTTTACAAGTCTTGGTGAGTAAAAATACTCACACGAATGGTTAATTGGAGCTATACGCGTTCGAAAGGAGCGTTGCCGACAAACTTGATCCTCGGCGATAATAGACACGATCCCAATCCAAAAGTTGTAGTTGCTTGAGATGGAGATGATGACTTTGTGGTGTTTTTGGAGTTGGGGTTGAGGTGAAGGAGGGATTTTGGTGAAGGCCAAATCTTTGTTGAAGTGAAGAAAAGAAATAAAAATGTAAAGGAAAAGTTTATATAAGATTTTGATTTTGTGAAGGAGGTGCAATTTATGTAGAAGAGAGGGGGTTTTTGCAAATAGGAGAGGATGAGGTGTCCCTCTTTTGGCCACTGGCCGGCCATGGAAGAGAGAGAGAAAGAGGGGCATTAATGGTAGAAGTGTGTGGAGTTTGTTGGAATTTTGGAAAAGGTTGGAATTTTGGAAAGTTGGAAAATCTTGTGGCTTGTGGAGGAAGGAAGAGAAATAAAGAAAAAGGAAAAAGAAAAGAATTTAAAAAGGAGAAGATATTTTCTTTGGCTTGGAAAATGAAAATATTGAAAAGACAATTTCCCGGGTTTAAGTCGAAGATGCGGAAAACATTTCGGAAAATACCGAAATCGTCCCGAAATCAAGTATCTTGGAACGACTCGTAAAATTTACCAAAAATCAATAATAATATTTTAAGACTCATGGTGAAATTCATTTGGAGAAATAATTTATAGTTTTAAAACTAAAAATCCCGGAATCAGTTAGCTACCGACTCCGGTGGAATTTTCATAAAATCATAAAATTCCCAGAAAAAGTATTTAGGTAAGAAATACGATTCTAAGAAATAATGCCTAAAAGACTTTCTAGAATTTCCTAACTGTTTGTAAGATAAAAATCCGGGAATCGATCAGCGACACTGGTCGACACCGGTTTTGAAGATTTTCAATTAATTCAGGAAAATTCCAGAAAATCATATAAAATCTAAAATATTGGAAAATAATATTTGAAACTGAAATCGGTCAAATACAGGAAGTAAATCGAAAAAATACGATCGAAAAACTGAATACGCAACTAAGTACGTATTCCAGGAACGGGGTATTACACTATCTAATCTTTATAATGATCTAAATAAAATCTTAAACTAAACAAAACGATGTCTTCTTGTAGAACTCCTTCTCCAAGTAGATTCGATCCAAAAGTGATCCAATGAGCTTGACTCCAACCGAGTGCTAGATGCGATCTTGACGCTCGAGCTCTTGAATCAAAATATAAAAGCTCCAAAACACCTTTGTTGAAGCTAATCACCTACTAATATCTTGATCAAATATCTGAAACTAAATATCACAAGATTATTAGTAAACAATAACTACATAAGTTAATCATCATCAAAATTAGAGTGAAGGGCCTCTGGGCCAACAATCTCCCCCTTTTTGATGATGACAAAACTCATGGAGTTATATGTGCATGGATTAAAGTTAAGCTTCATAGAAGCTCCGCCTTAACTCAGCTTAGCAATAAACAATAAAGATATACCGTGAATGCTCAACATAAATATGCATAAACATGATATCTGATACCAATAAAAGATGCTCTTAATACCAATGGTAAAAGATAACAATTTAAACAAACATGCATATATAAAAACTCTAAATTTTCTCCCCCTTTTTGTCAATTCATCAACAAAGGGTACAAACACTAAATACATAAATAATATTTTTTTGCATAAATCAAAAACAATAAAGGTGTATATGCTATATACATTCATGAAGAGGAGAGGCGTGAAGTTAACTCCCCCTTGCATACATGCATTACATGAAAAAGAGATGACTAGACCCTAATCACATAACGCATAATATACAATGTATAAAAGGAGATGTGAAGCTCCTCCTACACATGTGTAAGACATAGAGAAGAGCGGTCAAGCTCCTCAATATGAGATATACTCAACATGAATCTATATATAGAGAAGATGTTAAGCCCCCTTGCATATAAGCAATACATATCAAAACTTTTGATACCAAATTATGATACCAATTGAAAATAAAAAAATTTTTAAGTTACTAAAAGATGCTAATTGAAAATATCTTGTAAACTTTTGATACCAATAGAAAATGAAACATTATATGTTTTGATACCAATTGAAATATATATATGTATATTGTAAATCATGATACCAATTGTAAACATTTTGTAATTTTGATACCAAATGAGAATATTTTATAATTTTGATATCAATTGAAAGTGAAAACCAAATATTTTTATGTAAACATAACTTATTTCAATATAGATACCAATTTAAAATTAAATATGATACCAATTGGAAAACAAACTAACTATTTGGTTAAACAATTCATTTTGCAATAAAGATACCAAATTTTAGAATAAAGCCAATTTAAGATTTTTGATACCAATATTGAAAATGTTAGCATATTCCAAATTAAAATATTTTTCATTAAGAGCATAGGAAACCAATTGAAAAATAATATACCAAATCATATTATTTTTCATCATAAAGAGTGGGAGTAAGATATCAATAGAAAATACAATCGATTGAAAATTAAAACATGAAGTTTTCTCCCCCCTTTATGAAATACCAATAAAAATGATGCATAAGCTTGTATAAGATACCAATCTGAAAAATAATTGTCATTAGAGAGTATATCAAGCTTAGCATAAACAATCAAATCATATATATATGTATGAAAATGTAAATAGCAATAGAAATTAATACCTTTTTTTGAAGTTTTGAAGCATATATATATAGAAAACCAAATATGAGTATACAATCATGAAGATATCAATTGGGATACCAATTGAAAAAAATGATGAGGATCAAGTATATAACTCATACCTTCCACCCTATCATGCACTTGTTTAAAAAGATTTTCAATTAGGCTCACAAGGCATGGTCGCCCATCCAACCGCCCTTAGATGGGTTGGGGTTTTCAAAAATAAGTTTGAAAATAATTATAACATAATTGAAAACTCTTCCAAAATGAAGAAATACGCAACTAGTTTTATAATAAATTTGAAAACTAGTACGAAATCCTTCAAGTAAGGAAAAAAATAACATATCCATAAAACATGAAAATCACACAATTATCAACACTCAAATAGCAATAGAGCTCATATAATCTCATGAAAACAAATCATGAGTAAACAACAAATATAGAGTGTAATAAGTTATGTAATCAATAAAAGTCATAGAATAAGGCATTTAAGCTCAATATGAAATTCCTTTATAAAAATTATCAAAACTAAATCTACTTCAAGGTATATGTATGTTTAGTCAAAACTAAAGGTATACATATATATATATATATATATATATATATATATATATATATATATATATATATATATATATATATATATATATATATATCCAAACACAATTGAGTCTATAAAGAGATTTTGCATGAAAGGTAAATGACTCACGGTTATACATGTATATCCAATAGTTTTAACAAAATTATCATATACATGAAATTAAATACATATTCATGAAAAACATGTACAAAATACAGAATACAAGTCAAAATGTATGAATCATCAAAACTATGCTATACTAGTACATCTAATCGGTACAAATGAGCAATCAAGTACAAATATATAATAATCAATTTGTGACTCATTATTTGTACAAGCATTGCATAAGTTTTAATGAAAGCTACATCTAAACATGTAATCTAAACTTGAAGCATAAAACGAAAGATAAATCAATATGATCATTAGGTAAATGCACATGTTATTAGAGCTATGATATACACAATAGCTAAACTATAATGAGAATACAAAATATAGGTCCATATAAACATGGGTGTATCTCAAATTATAGGTTTAAATATCATGGCATTTAACATAAAAATCATAAAAACATGACATGCTAAAAATTAATCATATGAAAGCATGTAAAGATAAATGGGAGTTAGAGATCGTTACCAAAACCATGAGGGCAAATCTCTAGGCTCCAAATCAATGTGGTCCTCCCACCAAACTCCCCTTGAAAGTGATGCATTCAAAATTGTCACCATTAAGCTCGGAACGTATCCACCTCAAGGCACCAACAACTCTCAAGTCATGTGAGAACCCACACCTAGATCAAATAAATAAGGAATGGTTTTGGTACCCAAACTCTATTGAGTCTATGGGGGTTAGCACCTTCCTAACCCAAACAAATCTATTTGCTAAATTTACATTACGTACTCTATCATAACAAAACATAGCAAGGTGGCCCTTACGTCCACAATGTGTCAATGTATACACAAGAGCATACATTGTGTTATGAGTGTGAACGTGAGGAGCATGTGTATACCATAGTTTGTGTGCATATAAAGGTAGAACTTGTTTCTTGTGAAACATGGATTCCAAACGTGTGTGGTTCATGGCACATTGGTTCAAAGTGGAGCCTAAACAATCAACACTCTTCTTTAAAATATTTATATCATTTTTAATAATAGTAGAAGAGGTGCATGCAATAGATACACTAGGTGATGAAACATGGCAAGTATGTGTGTCAATATCATTTTTTAAAGAAATATTTTTCTTAGAAACCAAATCCAATTCCTTTGAAATAGAAGCAATTTCATTTTTCAAAGAATCATTTTCTTTTAAAACAAAAAACAAGTTTTGAAGATAGAACTTCATTTTTCTTCAACACAATTTCACAATCATTTTTATTTTTCAAAATTTTGTTTTCATTAAGAGCAAGTTCAAGTTTAGATTTTAAGGAGTCACATTCAATTGAAATCTCAACCTTCTCTTGCAAAGTCAAATCAAGTTTTGAAACCAAATCCTTATTTTCTTTATTAAATTCAAAACTTTTCTTTTTCAAAACTTTATATTTTCAAGCAATTTTTCACATACAATAGAAAGTTTTTCATTTAATGCACTGGCATCAATATATTCATCACAAGAAGAACTATCATCTAGTTGAGTATCTGAGTGTACCTTAAGGGAGTCATTCCCTTGGACCATGAAGCAAAGTTGGTCGGACTCTTCTCCACTAGATTTCTCCTCCTTATTGATTTGCGTTTGTAGCTCGGGGATGTCAATATGTTCCACACTGCAAAGGCGGAATCACAATGAGAAACCATATTTAAATATTCTTTGCTAAGTGATTTTCTAAGTGCCTCTAGGACTTATGCATTGGCCTCTAAATGCTTGTATTACTAAGATAAGATTCCTTAGTAATGGTAAGGTAAACTTTTCAACCTATGGCTTTTAAATGCCAACTCATTCTAACCTTCTATATATCAATTTTAGAGATATCAAACATGGGAGGGTTATCCATGAGTGTAAACTATATGTGTGCAAATGCAAATCTAAATTAGCAACCAAGATCTCACTCCCAGGTGGTTCAACCTAATATCAGAAGCGTAGGCTCTGATACCAATTGAAACTACACCTAGAAGGGGGTGAATAGGTGTAAGGCTAATCTAATGACAAATAATGCGGAATTAATAACTTAATGCAACACACTTAGTATAACCAAAGAGTGTAGCCGAATTTCCTGTGAAGGGCTGTGGACTATCTCCTCTAAATTCCTCTAAATAAGAGTTGAGGTGCTATATGAAGCTCTCTTGGTTCAACACAAGCGAGGCACACAATCAAATCCAAGCATATAAATGATATGAACAATATGAAATGATGCAACGCACAATATAAGAGAGAGAGAGAGTTAGAGAAAGTGGATTAAGCACAAACATAAGGATATATTTTGAGGTTCGAGCACCTAGCTCTACGTCCCCGTCTTCACACAAAAGGATTTCCACTAAATTAGTCCACACAGGACTTCCCACACAAGGAACCTCCACTGAGTATTTGGGTAATATAAACTGGGAGTACACAACTCTTCTCTCAACCAATACAACCTCTTCACAAGAGGTAAGGCACAACATAAATCACCTCTACACTTAGAGGGATAGGCACTTAGCCAAACAACAATCAACCTCTTACTAGAGGGATTAGGCTCAAAGCCAAAACCAACAACAATCACCTCACAATTGAGGGATTCCAACTCAATCTCCATAATCACCTCTCACTAGAGGGATATAAACACCACTTTCACAATCACCTCTCACTAGAGGGATATCACAAAGTTTGGAAGGTTACAAATACTTGGTGGTATCAACAACTACAAACCAATTTTCTCACAGAAATAGATCCTAATAAATAGGATAGATAGATAAGCTCAAGTGTGAGAAAATAAATAGTTTGGAAATAAAAAACACAAAGAAAAACTCTTGAAAAAAACTCTATATTGAAATATGAATGAAGATCAAAACAACTCCCAAAGACTTTCCTTTTCTTTGAATTTTCTAACCCTTTTTAAAATAAATAAAGATCAATCTTTTGGCTTTAAAACTCTTTTAAAAACTTGTATTTAAACACTAGAAAGAATGAGAATTTTGCTCTTAAAAAACTTCTTAAAAACCAGCTCAAATGGGGAGTATTTATAGTCCCAATAAATTCTGCCCGTTGGCAGCAGGCAAAGGGCAAAATTGCCTTTCCGGTCGACCGGGCGGTCGACCGGCCAACGGTCATATTTATGACCGTTGCGCCACCGGTCGATCGGCCGGTCGACCGGTCACTGGAAACAGAGAGTAGAGCTCTCTATCGGTCGATCGAGCGGTCGACCGGGGCCATTTCCAGAGAGTAGAAGCTCTCTGGTGGTCGACCAGGCAGTCGACCGGCCTCCCAGCCTGGGCTGCGTGGACGTTCTGTGCACGTCGGTCGACCGGACCGGTCGACTGACTTCTGCCTCGGTCGACCGGTCCTGTCGACCGGCAAACAGCCAGGTTAACTATTTATAGGGATTAAAAACTTGGGTATTTGCCTTCTAAAATCCCATAAAATACACATAAATTTCACAAAAATAAGTTCTTAATATATCTTTGAAATATAAAAATGTGTGATAAAAATTCAAAACATATTATAAACTATTTGAATCATTTTTGTGTTCTTGAAAATTTGTTTTAAACCAAAAACTGTATTTTCCAAAAACCAAACTTTGAAATAGAAATCCGACTTTTCCAAAACACATGTAAATATAAAAAAAATGATATTGAAACAACTTTAAGGCATATTGTATATGGATAGAATCCAATATACATGAAAGATATTATATCTATATTTTTGACATTAAATCTAAAAATAAGTTTTGTTTAAATACAAAACTCCAACTCATGAAATAAACTATCAAAGTAAGTTTTTCTAAATAGATGAAGCATGGATGTATATAAATCAAATCTAATATACATTAAACCATGTAAACTTATTTTGATTCTATCTATTCTTGTAAACCATATATTTGAACTAGAAATCCAAAAACTGGTTAAACTGAAAACAAACATAAAACTTTAAATAAGTGTGTGTATTGTGAACTTGAGCATATCAACACTATCTAATCTTTACAATGATCTAAGTAAAATCATAAATTAAACAAACCGATATCTTCTTGTAGAACTCCTTCTCCAAGTAGACTCGATCTAAATGTGATCCAACGAGCTTGACTCCAACCGAGTGCTAGATGCGATCTTGACGCTCGAGCTCTTGAATCAACATGTGAAAGCTCCAAAACACCTTTGTTGAAGCTAATCACCTACTAATATCTTGATCAAATATCTGAAACTAAATATCACAAGATTATTAGTAAACAATAACTACATGAGTTAATCATCATCATAACTAGAGTGAAGGGCCTCTGGGCCAGGTATAAGCGCACTCTCGGTAGCTACCATGAAACCCATAAGGGTACAGGCCTAAAACCAATTGGGTAGCCAGCCCGAGAGTGGGCAAAAGCCCAGAGTCGGTACAAAGGTAGCTGTACGAGATGTTCTACACAATTACAATAATTACAGTATATCAGTATGGTACGAGTCAAGACATGTCCACAGAATATAACACACCCGCACCCGTACAATCATACTAAACTGGTACAAATTATAACACAATAACAATTCTAATACAAGTCAAATTTTACGATGAAAGCCACTCGCCTAAAGCACCAGTTTTAAAACTTTGCGCATCTGAATTCCCAAGCGAGGAAAAACAAGAAGTGAGGGAAGGAGAGGGGCCTAGGCCCTATGGTGGCCACTAGCCCTAGGGTGGTGCGCCATCTCGTGGTGGCGGCGTAGGAGGTGGCCGTCCATGAGGGGAGAGAGAGAGGAAGGTGAAGGTGAAGATGTTGGAGTAGGTGGTGGTAGTATTTTGTGAAGTTGGACTTTGAAAGGAGAATGAATATAAAATTGAAGGAGGTGAAGATGATGGTGATGTTAGAGGTTGAAATTGGGGTGATGGAGGTGGTGTGAGAGTGTAGATGGTGGTGATGGAGAAGAATAAAAGATGTGGTAGTGATGATGGGGTTGTGGTGGTGATGAAAATGGTGTTGAAAAAAGTGGTGAAATTGTCACCGGAGTGGTCGCCGGAGATGTCGCTGGAGCTATCACCAGAGGGGTTGTTGGAGAGGTGATGGCCGGCTCTAACTTGGGGTGGTGGCCGGCCTAGGTGAGGGGGTATGGATTTGGTTTTTTGTCGAGGGTTTTTATAGGGGTGGTAATTTTGGAGATGGAGAAGGAAATGGAGTAGTATGGTGAAGTTTTGGAGTTTATGGTCGATAAAATGGAGATGGAGGAGGAAGAAGATGACGGTGAAGTATTATAGGTGGTGTTGTTATTGTAGTTGTATCGAAGATGAAGGAGGAGTTGGTGGTATTAGGGTTTTGATGGAGAAATGAGAAGGAAAAGGAAGGAAAGGGGGTTGTATTTGGAGTTAGAGCTAAAAGAGAAGGAGAAGGGTTAGTGTTTAGGTTTTTTTTTATAAATTGGAGAGGGGGTGAGGTGGCTTGGCGGCTATGGTGATGGGAGAGGGGAGTTGAGTGGATTGGGATATTTAGGAGATATTTGGAGGAGGATTGTAGAATGTAATAGAAGAATGGAAAAGTTTTTAAAATATGGTGGAAGGAGAAGAAGAAGAAAAAGAAGAAGAAAAAGAAGAAGAAAAAGAAAAAGAAAAAGTAAAAAGGAAGAAAAGTAACTAGAAGAATATGAAAAAATAATTGGAATGGTGAAATCCCGGGTTTGGTCACTGATGCGAAAAACTTTCAGACAAATACTGGAATCATCAAAAAATCAAGTACCTCAGAATGTTCCTAAAAATTCTCAAAATCAAGAATATTATTTTAAAAATTATGGTGAAATATGTTTCAAGAAATTCTTTGCGATTTTTAAATTAAAAATCTTAAAATTGACCGTCGCTATCGGTCGACACCAAATCTGGTCAAAATCTGTTAAATTTTAAAAATCTCTGAAAAATATATTAAGATAATAAATATTATTCTAAGAAAATATATGAAAGCAAATTTTCAAAATTCTACTCAATTTGTAAATTAAAAATCCAGGAATAAACCAGCGGTGCTGATTAATCCCAATTTTAGGGTTTTTATAAAAATAATTCTGAAAAAATTTAAAAATTCATGAAAATTATAATATATTGGAAAATAGTGTTTGAAACTGAAATCGATCAAATCTGATTATCAGAGAGGTCAAATCATATAGTTGTGCTATACGAGCAAAAATAAATAAGAGAAAATAAGGAAATACGCTCGAAAAATCGAGATACGTATCTGAGTACGTATTCCGAGGATGGGGTATTACAATCCATCCACCATACAAAAATTTTATCCTCAAAATTTAATAAGGGGGATGTGAAGGCAAAAAAGATGTAAATAGTTGAGGCTAACGCTCACAAATAATATCCTCTCGTTCCAACGTAGCTTCTCCTAGAGCATGCCTATTCCAAAAAATCAGTACTAACGGTATTGCCCTATTCTTCAGGATCATGACACTTCTGTCCAAAATGATCATCGATTGTTCTTTATATAATAAATCTGGTTGTAGTTTCAGTTCTAAGTGATCTAGAATGTGACTCTCATCCTTGACATACTTCCTAAGCTGTGATATGTGAAATACATTATGTACTCCTTCTAATGATGGCGGTAACGCCAATCGGTAAGCCATATCTCCTACACGATCCAAAATCTCGAATGGGCTGATGTATCTCAGACTAAGTTTCCCGTGAGTACCGAATCGGATTACCCTTTTGGTTGGTGATATCCTTAAAAATACATGATCACAAAATCTAAAACCGGTTAAATCGGAAATCAAACGTATTGAATTTTTATGTGTGTGAACTTGAGTTTATCAACACTAGTCTATCTTACACAAGATTTAAACACAAATTAAAACTAAACAAACTAAAGTTTTCTTGTAAAACTCCTTCTCCAAGCCGACTCGATCCAAACACGATCCAATGAGCCTAATTTTATCCGAGTGCTAGATGTGATCTAGATGCGCGAGCTCTTGAATCTACATGTGTTAGCTCTAAAACTCCTTTGTTAAAACTAAGAACCTACTAAGATCTTATAGAAAATCTGAAGCTATATAAACACAAGGTCATTAATACTATAACTATATGAGTTAATCATCATCAAAACTAGAGTGATGGGCCTTTGAGCCAAAATAATTATTTGTCATGCATCATTTTAGATAATTTGTGTTACGTAATTCTCTTCGAGTATGAGGGAAGTAACTTGTTTAATTTTATTAAAGATAATGATGATATAGGGATGTTCGTTTGGCGATCTGCAACAACATCTGTTTTGCTCATATTTAATTCATATGAGTATCTAAATTTGCCGAATTCGGACATGAGTTTTTCTTATCAAACCATACCCGTGTCCTTATGTGTACCCATAAATGGTAAGAAAAAATAAATGTAGTAAATAAAATATCGGATTTAAATCTGATTCTCTTTATGTTAGGTGCAGGAATTGATTTGACAACTAATCAATACACCGATCTAATTGATCAGGTCGGTGAATATCAGGTGGGAGGTTTTCTGTTTAGTAAAATGTTCCTTAATTACAGAACCACCTTTCAATTATCTTCCTAGGTTAAACACCAATTAGACTAGTATTAATTAGTCAGTCTCAATATACAGTAATATTTATAAGCATAAATATTTCAGTATAACCCCTGTATAAAGAATGTCAGTTCACTTATACAGCAATTGGAGTGAGAAACGCATGTAGCGAATCTCCTTAAGACAATTACGTTCCCCGCTTAAGTGCTAACGGGTTACTGGATGCTGGACTCTCAAGATACAACACTCCTTCACGGTATTTGAATAGCACTACTAAATCATCGTACGGTCGAACCGTAGTTAATCAGTACCTTAACAGAATTTCAATGCAGCAGGACAAAGACAAATTTCATGGAGAATATTTGCCTTAACTTTGAAGGATTATCCATTGTAGAGAAAAGAGGGAGAGCGTATGGTCAAACCGTAGTTAACAGTACCTTCATAGAATTTCAATGCAGCAGGATGAAGACAAATTTCAGGGAGAATATTTGCCTTAACTTTGGAGGATTATCTACTGCAGAGAAAAGAGGGAGAATAGAATAAATATCTTAGGAAGACTGAGATTCGAAGAATTAAATATCTTAGGAAGACTAAGATTCAAACAACAATTCTATTTAAGAATATGTTGAATTTTCTAAACTTTCCCAAAAATACTATTGGAATCTCATGTCTCTATCTAACACGATGCTAACCAGAACTTAATGCAGATGAACTATTTTTTAATATATTTATCTGCAAGAAATTATGTTGACTAGCCTACTCTGAATGGTAGGAAGTGAGTTAATTTTGTGAGGCGATCAATGACTACTCATACTGTATTGTTACCCTTAGGACTGCGGGGTAGAGCTATGACAAAATCCATATTAATGTGTTCCCACTTCCATTTGGGTATCGGTAATGGTTGTAGAAGTCCAGCTGTTCTCTGATGTTCTATCTTTATCTGCTAGCAAACCAAGCACTCGGCCACATACTGGGCTATCTCCCTCTTCATAACATTCCATCAGAAGTTTTGTTTTAAGTCTTGATACATTTTAGTTCCTCCTGAATGTATGGAATAAGTCAAACTGTGAGCTTCTGCCAAGATTTTCTGTCAAACTTCCTCTTGTGGTACATAGATTCTGTTACCAAAATATAGTGCACTGTCTGAATGAATACGAACATCAGTTCTTAGTCCAGCTTCTACCTGAGCTCTAAATTTCTGCAGCCTGGAGTCTGTTGAACACTCTAAAAAAGATAAGATTCCTAACTAACCTGAACAATGTCTAACTTATTAACATCTACAAAAGACAAGTGGCAGACAAGCCGACGACCAGTTTTTCACCCATCTCAAGGGGACAAATCAGCAAACTTAGACTCTACTGATCCAGCGAAGTAGACAGTAAACCCAAGATCGTCCTTGAAAGCTCGTGACAAGGCCCAAGTAGGTATAGATATACTAAGTTAGCTCAACACTTAGTCTCACACGAGCCTACGAGATAGATCTCAAAACCAAAATTTGCTTAGCATCGCAGAAGCTCCTTCATAGCCTCACTGCGAGCTTACTTACAACTTCGCCTGGAAATGCTAAGTTAACTTGATCGGTCGCTAATATTGCACATTCATTATCATATTCTCATACTTATTATAAAATAAACTCTGCTTTTTCCTAATTATTGTTTATTTATTTGCAGGCCCATTCATAAAGGAGAGTAAAGAGAAATGAGCCCAAAAGCCCATCAAATTCTGAATTAAATCAGAATTAATTCGAACTCAGTAAATCAGGGCAGATCATGTTGGTTCAGATCGGTTGAAAACCAGTTAGAACAAATCCCTACAAATCAATCAGTTGAAGCCAAGGATCAAAGGCCATTTCGTCAAAATCTCAGACTTAAACCGCAAATCCAGCTGAAGATGAACATCAATCGCGAAGCCGGGGAGTACCACCAACAGAGTGTGGCCAGGTGGCCACACCCTGGCCGCGAAAACCCTCCCCCTTCTTCATACGCTCTCATAGGTTGGGTTTTGCCTATAAATACTGGGATTTTTCAGAGCGTACGGGGGACGACCAAGCAGAGAGCAGAAATTAGGCTAATTTGTAGTTTGTAACTTAGGTTTTTATTTTCTTTCATATAATTTTCATTTTATTTATGTAACTGAGAGGAGATGAGACTTTCATGGAGGAATGAGAGCAAGATTGTACTAAAAGTGACACCATGTAAGTGATCTTTTCTTCCATTGTTATTTGAATCGAATCGAGGTTTCCTTTTCTTTTCTATTCTTATTTTTGTTCACTTCCCTCTTTTGTGTTTGTCGATCCAAATGAAACTGATAGCCTCGAAGTTGCCTTGTCCTTGCAAGTGTCGTTGATGGCTTATGGTGATGGATATCCATTTCTATGGTAGTATAGTTCGCCCCTTCATTTTATAGTGTAAATCGGGAATGGAGAAGATCTTATCTGCCATGCTTCGCTCGCCTTCAAAGAAAGGTACATCGTCGATATCGGTAAAAGGTAAGCAGGCGCCGAAGAGGTAAGTATGTTTTTTAGGTTTTAGTTTTTCTTTCTTTTCTTGTAACTTTTAGTGTAGATCACCAACACCATAATCACTCAAACCTCCTTCACTCTTTTTCAGTATTTTTTGTACATATCACTTCTATTTTCTCCCCCTTCTCTATCTATCACTTTCTTCTAACTTAATTATAACTCTTTTTCATTTTCCTTTAAAAAACTAAAAGAAGATCTTTAACCATTCTTTATAGCATAAAAGAGAATTTAATAAAAAGCTTCTATCGCTAGTCCCTCTTTGTGGATCACGACTTGCACAACCACTTGCTATAGAGGTAGTATTGAGTACTTACACTCTTTATTCTTGTAGTTCTGAAATTCTATATTTATGTGTAGGTTCTAGCTCAATCAAATTTTGGCGCCATTGCCGGGGAGGGACGGTAAGTTACTCTCTTTAAAGTTTACATTTTTGGTTAATCTTCTTCTTTGTTTTTAGTGTACAGATTTAACAATAAGGAATTTCTGTTGCAGTGGACATATAAGTGGCCCTGAACTCTGCTCAAGAAAGCAGAGCCCAGAAGCCCTCAGATTTGCTACATTCCAGTGGCAAAACTGAGTGAACTACTAACTTGTATTTTTACAGGTTGGCTGAATTGAAAATCTGAATTTCTGTAGCATTTATCTCCTTATTTGACTCACTGTATATACATTTTTAACACAACAGTAAAAAGTTGATTGTAAATGCTAAAAATGATTTAGACTTTGCATTTAGGCACGTGTCTATTTCATTTCATTTTTTATTTACTATTGAAGAGTGCTGGAGCCAAGGTATGTGTGCATAGCATTTAGTATAAGGTTCATTCTTGTATGAAATATTACTTGAGTATTACTTTTTTTCTATATATTTGTACACTGCACTAAATTGATTTAAGGGCTTGTCATATTAACAAGATAAGGTGGGGAAATTATTACCCTCCCTTAGCCCACTAATAATCTCCTCACTCACTAACCCAAGTCTAATTAAAAACTGAGTAGACGTTGGCCCTAGGGACATCTCGGACTCAAATAGGAGACTGACCTAAGGGGGAAGTTGATTTGAATCTGACTCTTGCCAAATCGGTGATTAAGGTTGGGGTTTGAGGGCGAAACCCCGAAGGCTGGTGGTTTGGCTTAATTAGGCCCGTCGCTTCTGCGCGGATACCTCCCACCAATCTTGACCCTACCCGGCTGATTAACTTGTGGTCAGATTCAGCAATATACCCCCAGTGGATAGTCTAACCAGTTAGGAGTCGTCTAGGTCTAAGGTTTACCCTAACTTAGGTTAGATTTTTTTCTTCATTTGTTTGCTTATTTGTTTGTTTTTTCTTTGTTTGTGTTTTATTATGTGATATGACTTATAACAATAATTTTTTCAATTTTAATGGTAATCCATATTACACCCCAACCACTTTTTCGGATATTACCACTTTCGCATATCATAACTTTAACCAACCTAGTGTGCTGGATTGGTATTATCCGAATCAATATAACCCATGCCCCCAATCTTATAACCATAATTTTTAGAATAATTTTTGTTGGTCCCCGAGATGATGTCAAATGCGGAACTATCTCTGTTGGCAATTATAGATCTAAAAATACCCAAGTCAACACAAAACTAAAACAAGAAGGATTAATGTTAAGCAAATAAATAACTTGCAATAAAAGAAAAAGTAAATCTCAGAAAGTTAAACAAACGCAAACACGAGAGATTTATCCTGGTTCGGTCCTCGTGACCTACATCCAGTCCCCAAGCCACCCGCTTGAGATTTTCCTTTATCCTTGATTTTGTACACCCAAAATCACAACCATGCACACCACTTGACAAATCCCCTTTTCCAAATGTGTACACCTTCTCTTCCACCAAGAGAACACCTTCTCTTCCACCAAGAGAACAAACTTCACCTTGTACAACTGCCTCTACACCAAGAAGCCACCCGTGTACAATACTTGCTTTGAGTATTACAACTTTCCTATAAGCCTTGGTATTGTGTATGAACGTGGACAAGGTCTAGTATAGGAGAAACTTCAGAGAACTTCACAATGGAAATGACTTTTGGTGAAGAATAGAAGTTGGAAAAATAGTTTTCAGGTTTGGCAGAATTTTGATCTAGAAAACTAAAGATTTTTCTTGATATTTGGCCTTTGGACTAACCACCCTTTATATAGCTGAAGACTAGGGTAAGTTAGGGTAGTTATCAGACCAAATTAGATGGACTCATTTGCATCTACTCAAAAAGAGATTCTGAACCTCCTCAAGACACATTTTCCCCTACCTCCTCCTCCCGGATCCGACCTTTGAAGATTATGGCGTTGGCGTTTCTACCTGTTTTTGCTTTTGCAGTTTTTGCATTTTATTGTATTTTTCTGTTTTAAGACTCTTTTAATGTGTATTTCCGTATGAAAACAATGTATGTTCATGTTTGTTTTCTGCTTTTTGTTAATGACAAAGGGGGAGAACATCTGTATTATGTTTGTGTTATAAATCTATTATGTGTTCTGTTTCATGTGTATCTGACTATGTGTTTTGTTTCATGTGTATCTGAAAATCTGCTATATGTTCTGTGTCAAAACTAAAAATCTGATATTGACATATGTGTTATGACAAGAAAATTGACATATGTGTGTTATGAAAATATATGATGGATATTGACATATGGCAATGCAGGGGACACTTAACACTTTCTGCAGGGGCAAATCATTTGTTATAACCTATTTACTGCAGGGGAGTTTTGCTGCAGGGGGAGTTATCACAGGTTGTCATCATCAAAAAGGGGGAGAATGTTGGAACTTGTTTTGATGAAAACTTTGTGAAGCATTTCATTTGAAGCTCTAACACACGATGAATCAAGAGTTCTTCATGATCAAGAATGCCCAAAGAGAGTTGATATGATGTGTTTTGTAAATGTGTAATAGCATGTCAAAAGCCTTGATGCACACACACATATCATATCCTATTAGTAGACTTGATCACCTATTAGTAGACTTGACCCTTTCTATTAGTAGACTTGACCCTTGCTATTAGCAGACTTGACCCTTCCTATTAGCAGACTAATAGGGTTACTAGTCGACTTATAAAAATGATTAGTCGACTAATACATGTTATTAGTCGACTTATAAAAAATACTAGTCGACTAATATATGGTATAGTCGACTTATAAGTTTCCCTAGTCGACTATATTTTGTCCTGAAAGATCCCAACTCTCTGTTTGTCCATTAGTCGACTTGACAGTCAATATTAGTAGACTAATAGACTTTGTAGTCGACTAATCCCTTGCTCCTAGTCGACTAATAGATGGTCCAGTCGACTTGAAAGTTAGTTGCAGTCGACTTGATTCAGTTATCCAGAAACCTGTCACTTGAACTATTCATGACCTAGTCGACTTATACCAAAATGTAGTCGACTAACCTATGGAAATTTGCCTTGCATAGTCGACTAACTCAAAAGGCAAGTCGACTATAGGTAGTTTCTGACTGTTGGACAGTTTCTGACTGTTGGTCTTTTGTGCAACGTTTCCCAACGTTTGAACATTTAAAAGGCACCTATTAACTACCCTAACTTACCCTAGTCTTCAGCTATATAAAGGGTGGTTAGTCCAAAGGCCAAATACCAAGAAAAATCTTCAGTTTTCTAGATCAAAATTCTGCCAAACCTGAAAACTGTTTTTCCAACTTCTGTTCTTCACCAAAAGTCATTTCCATTGTGAAGTTCGCTGAAGTTTCTCCTATATTAGACCTTGTCCACGTTCATACACAATACCAAGGCTTATAGGAAAGTTGTAATACTCAAAGTAAGTATTGTACACGGGTGGCTTCTTGGTGTAGAGGCAGTTGTACAAGGTGAAGTTTGTTCTCTTGGTGGAAGAGAAGGTGTTCTCTTGGTGGAAGAGAAGGTGTACATATTTGGCAAAGGGGATTTGTCAAGTGGTGTGCATGGTTGTGATTTTGGGTGTACAAAATTAAGGATAAAGGAAAATCTCAAGCGGGTGGCTTGGAGACTGGATGTAGGTCACGAGGACCGAGCCAGGATAAATCTCTCTTGTTTGCGTTTGTCTAACTTTCTGAGATTTACTTTTCCTTTTATTGCAAGTTATTTATTTGCTTAACATTAATCCTTCTTGTTTTAGTTTTGTGTTGACTTGGGTATTTTTAGATCTATAATTGCCAACAGAGATAATTCCACATTTGACATCATCTCGGGGACCAACAATTTCAACTCTTCACAGAGTCAATGGGGATTCTCCTCCCCCGAGTCTAATTTTCAACCAACTTGTCCTCCTTGTCCACCTTGTCCACAATATTTTCAAGAATCATACTCAGTTCCACCAGTTTAAAATAGAAAACCATCAATTTTGGAAATCAGTATGCATGAGTCCAAAAAATAATCATAAAATCTGATGGACTCACAATTTCACCACCAATTCCAAAACAACACTTCATCTATTCAAGACCAATCGCAACTAAACGATGACCAGTCAGCTATGAAAAGATGCTTGAAGCCATGACTCAGGCTCAAAACGCTCGTAATCATGACATAGATATGATGGTCCTAACTCTACGTTCTCACCGTTTGGCCATTTCTGATGTCGCTAACCATTGTGTTAGAGCCGAAGAGTCATGTTGTTTTAGAAAACAAGGTTCCATTTCATTACAATCATTTGAACTTGCCCAAACTCTAATTTTTGAAAATGACATTGAAAGTTTGACAAGTTATCCCTTTCCTGAAATTGAACTTGAGAATGAATATGATCATGAACCTCAACTTAGTGATTCAATTCTACTTCCTGATTCAATTATAACTCCAGTGTCTTCACCTGATTTCAATCTTTTTCCCGAGTCAATATTGGATCCTGTGCCAATTCATAATGAAATTGAATCGTCCATCTTTGATGATCATCATATTGAACTTGATCAATTTTATACTTTTGAAAGTCTCATTGACAAATTGGCAAGTTCTCATTTTTATGAAATTGAACTCAATAAGAAATGTGACCTAGATTCTCAATTTTGTGATCCAATTCAAATTCTCGAATCAATATTGACTCCTATTTTGTTACCCGACTTGAGTAATATTTTAGAGTCTGTGTTGATTCCCACGCCTATCATTCTTAAAATTGAATCACCAATATTAAATCACATTCCATTGTGGGAAAATGAATGTGGACTTGAGTTTCAATTTCTTGATTTGGACACACTTCCTAAACCAATCTCGACTCCTGAACCTTTACTTGACTCAAGTCACTTTCCTGAGCCGATATTAGCTCCCGTACTTTCTAAGTCCAAGTCAATCATTCAATCTTTTCACACTCCATTTTAGGATAAGGCGGTTGACAAATTTGACTCCGAAATTAATTATGAAATTTAGAAATTAGATGGGGTAAAATATTTAATAAAAATCCTTTATGTATACATCATTTTAGTGGGTTATATTAGAGAGATTTCTGATAAGTTCCTCCGAACTCCATGCAAAGTCGATTGGGTCGCATTTCGTGGACCAATCAGACCACCACCTGAACCACCACCTTAAGGCAGTATTTTCCTTCCTTTTCTTCTTTTTCATGCATCTATGCATTAATTCATACATTGAGGACAATGCATGAGATAGGCGTGGGGGAGGGTTCTAACATAAATTAGGTTTTTCTTTTTATATAAAAAAATATTAACATTTTCTTTACTTTTAAAAACTTTTCTAAAATAGAAATAATATTTTGACATATTTTTGTAAGAAATTAAGTCAATTTTAAGGAATAGAAAACCAAAAGTAAGCTTTTTTAAACTTGGTCAAAATAAGATTATTTGTTTGATTTTAGGATTAGGAAGATAATTTGTCAAAATAATTTAGTCTTAATCTTTACCTTAATGAAATATGCACACTTCATACACTTACACATTTAGGGTTCAAAAACAAAAATTCTTCTTTTAGTTCTTGTAAAGAAAAAAAGAAAAATTAGGTTAAAGTGAGTTAGAAAGAAGATGGTAGATTAAGAAGATGGGAAAACTAGAAATGATATGTACAAAGAAATGGAAAAGGAATGATAGAAGAAGTGGTAGATTGTGGTGTTCTAAACTAAAGAATTAAAAGAAAATAAAGAAACTAAAAGTTACTTACCCCTTTTGTGTTCATATACCTTGGATTCATAGCTACGACTTACCATGTCTTTGAAGGCGATCAAGCATGACTATAGGATCTTCCCCATTCCCGATCTATACTAAGAATAAAAGGGCAAGCTATACTAGCAAGAGAATAGTTGTTCATCACCATAGGCCATCAAGGGTACTTACAAATGGCTAAGCAGTCTCGAGGCTAACAGATTCACTTGGATTGCAACACATTAGAGGAGAGTAAACGAAAACAAGAGTAAAGAAGAAAAAGTAACTTTGATTCAATTCAAATAACAGTGGAAGAAGAGATCACTTACACCGGTGTCACCTGCAGTACAAGCTTGCTCTCATTCCTCCATGAAAGTATCTGTTGGCCCAAGAGGTTACACTCTCCAATTGTTTTGTGTTTTGATGATGACAAACCAAATTAGTGCTATTTGGTACTAATCATTTGTTCAAGATGAGTTTCAGGTTTTGTACCATGTTTAGAGTCCATTCGCTTAGCTATAGCAAGAACTTCTAAGTTCCACAAAGTAAGGAAGGCAAATTGCACATCAAGGAAGGATCAAAGAAGAGAAGGCTCTAGCAAGGCATTGGATGGCTCAAAGACTTGAAGATAGCACAAGAAGTCTTCATGTATTTTGTATTTTTAGTTTATAGTTTGTTAAAGAATAGTGGATAGGTTTGAAGCTCTATCACACACGTTTTTGCGCACATGCTCATTCCAAAATAATTTCTTATAAATTATACAAAAATATTTTGCATACAAGATTTTGCCTACAGATATATATTTATGTTTTATACTAATCCCTGTTCAAAAGTATTTTTGTTAAAATCAAAATCCTCTTTATTTCTTTTTAAAATTGACTTTTTGACCTGATCCGGTCGACCGGGCCGGTCGACCGAGTCTGTGTCAGTCTGGTCCGGTCGACCGGACCAGTCGACCGAAGTCCTGGCAGATGCACGTATCCGTGTGCACGTCTGTCGGTCGACCGGGGCGGTCGACCGGACTATTATTTTTTGCTCACAGGTTTTATCGGTCGACCGGGTCGGTCGACCGCCAGACTTTAACGGTCAAATTTTTATACTACCGGTCGACCGGCTCGGTCGACCGATCCGACAGTTTGAACAATAACGGGCAGATTTTTTAAGTGCTGGTTATTTTTGTCTTTTGTGTTTAAAAATTCGTTTAAGGATATATTTTGATCTAATTACCTCCTAAACATCAGTAAATATGTTTTATCCCTAAACCCTAGCCCTCTCCTATAAATAGGGGTGTTTGGGGAGAGATTGGTTACAACAACTATTATTGCTAAAATTCAAAAGTTTAAGGCTTTCAAAGTTCTTGGTTTTTGTGCTAAATTCTCTCAATTTTCTGAAGGGTTTTCAAAAGTTTTCTCTGATTTCAATTTCTTTTCCTTACACAAAAGAGCTTCAATTCTACTCATTATTCTCTAAGGACCTTTGTAAGGGAAGAGATTTTTGAAAGAGAGAGTTTGTGGTCTTTTGACTACCAAGATAATTACTTGTTCTTGAGATTGTAGGAGTTGGGTACTCCATTGTAATTGTTCTTTGTGATAGTGGAAGTAGCTAGAATCCTTCTGGGGAAGGCGGGGAGTAGAGCTGGGTGCTCGAACCTCGATAACATATCCTTGTGTTTGCGATTGGTTTACATTCTTGCAATCCTTGCTCTATTTTGCTTGCACTTATTACTTGCTCATCATATTCATTGTCATACTTACTTGCTTGCATTCATCTTGTGATTGTTGTAGCTTTAAATTTTTAATTTGCCCCTTGATTAGCATTGTCACCTATTCACCCCCCCTCTAGGTGACTTTTCAATTGGTATCAGAGCTTGGACTCTAGGTTTGGCTTAACATCTATAGAGAGATCCTTAAAATATTGCTAATCAACATTTTCATTCATCCATTCATAACACTAGTAAACATGGCCGACAACATTAAAACCCCACCTAAATTTGATGGACTCAACTTCCCTATTTGGAAGGTTAGGATGACTATCTTTTTGCAATCACTAGGTAGTTTAGTGGCTAAGTCTTTGACCAAACCCTATGTAGCACCCGATAGTGATGAGAGCACTTGGACCGACTTTAACTTTAGAGAATATGAGGCTAACTCCAAAGCCCAAAATTCCCTATTAACCGCCTTGAATGAGGATGACCTTACACGAGTAATTCATTGCCAATCCGCCTATGAGATTTGGCAACACTTGTTGGTCACACATGAAGGGACTTCACAAGTCAAGAGAGCTAAGATAGATCTCTTGAGGTCTCAATATGAATCATTTAAAATGCTTGATGATGAATCCATTGATTGTATGATTACTCGTTTCACTAAAATTACAAATGGTCTTTCTTCATTAGGTGACGTCATCTCCAATGATCAAAAGGTGCGCAAAGTGATACGGGCTCTTCCACCATCTTGGGAGATCAAGGCCACCACCTTAAAGGAGTTGAACGACAAGGACGAGATGGACATCATTAGTCTCATGGGAACCTAAAGACCCATGAGATGGAGAAGAAAGCAAGAGATGAGGCAACTACTTCAAAGAAGAAATCCATTGCCTTTAAGACTTCTTCCACCAATGATGACGATGATGAAGACGAAGAAGAAGATGAGGAGCTAACTCTACTTGTGCGGAATGTCAAGAGGTTGTACCGAAAGAACAAGTTCAACTTTCGGAGAAAATTCGAAGGCAAAGAGGAGCGGAAGATCATATGCTACAATTGCCGCAAACCCGGACATATCATGGCGGATTGTCCGGAGTTCAAGAAGAAGATGACTTCCTCCTTCAAGCCAAAGAAGCCGGAGGAGAAGAAAGCCTACAAAGCAACATGGGATTCGGAAAGCGAGTCCGAAGAGGAGGTGGATCAAGCTAATATGTGTTTCATGGCAAACACACCTAAGGTAACCCCTCAATCCCTTGATGATGAAGATGATGAACTAAGTAAGGAAGTTCTAGTACATGCCTTTGTAGAACTTTCTGAAACTTATGATAATAAGAAACTTGAATGTTTAAAATTACAAAAAGAAGTTGCTTTTCTTAAGAATCAACTTGCCATTGTTTCTAAAGAAAAAGATGATCTTTCTTCCAATCTTGTTTCTATTCAAAATGAATTTGATGCTTATAAGATTTCTTGTAAGGGTAAAACCCTATTGTTGATAATAAAGAGATTTCTTCCTTTAAATCTAAGATGAGTGATTTTGAAAAAATCTTAAAAGAATGTGCTTTTAATACAAAGAAGCTTGAAGAAAAATTTTCTAAAAAGAATACTTCCCATGTTAAATTTCTCATGATAAGATTTCCCATGCTCACAACACACAACACACACATGTTAAATCCTTTCATGCTCACAATGCTCATGCTCACAAATCACACACTCATTATGCATTTAGATATGGTAGAGTATATAGATGCACATATTGTGGTAAACATGGACATTTAGCTAAGTTTTGCTATGATCAACTAAATAGAACAAATAATCTTGTTTGGGTCAATGACACTAACCCTAGAGGACCCAAGAAAATGTGGGTACCAAAATCAAGTCTTAAATTGTTTGATGTAGGTACACACCAAAGCTCCAAGACGTAGGGAGCGGTGGTACCTTGATAGTGGTTGTTCAAGACACATGACATGGGACATCAACAACTTCACAACCCTATCAAGGTACATGGAAGGTGGCTCCGTCACCTTCAGGGATGACTCCAAAGGAACTATCATCGGTATAGGTAACATTCAAATTGGTGCATCTCCTATTATTGAGAATGTTGTTTTAGTAGATGGTTTAAAACATAATTTGCTTAGCATTAGTCAACTTTGTGATCGTGGACTTAAAGTTGTATTTGATGATACTTCTTGCAAGATTTTTGATGTTAAATCTAATGATTGTATTCTTACCGGTTTTCGTGATAATAATGTTTATATTATTAACATGCTTAATTTAGATTGTTCTACTAAATGCTTGAATGCTTTTGATGAAAATTCTTGGCTTTGGCATAGAAGATTAGGACATGCATCTTTTGACCATATTTCTAGGATTAATTCAAAGGAATTGGTGAAGGGTATACCTTGCTTGGATTTTGAGAAAGACCGCATTTGTGGTGCGTGCCAACTTGGGAAACAAACCAAGTCTTCCTTTAAACCAATCAAGGATATCATGTCAACTAGGCCTTTAGAATTAATTCATATGGATCTTTTTGGACCAACTAAAACTAAGAGTTTAAATGGAAGTAGATTTGCATTTGTTTTGGTTGATGATTTCTCCCGTTTTACTTGGGTTTTCTTTTTGCAAAATAAAATCAAACTTTTTCTCATTTAAGGTTTTTCGAAAAAGAGTTGAAAAAGAAAAGGTTTTCCGATTTTAAGAATAAGGAGTGATAGAGGTGGTGAGTTTGTTAACCAACTCTTCATGACTTATTGTGATGAAAAAGGAATTAAGCATGAAATGTCTTGTCCTAGAACTCCACAACAAAATGGAGTTGTAGAAAGGAAAATAGAACACTTCAAGAGATGGCTAGGACAATGATAAGTGAGTATGACCTCCCTCAATATTTATGGGCCGAGGCCGTAAACACCGCATGCTATATATCGAATCGTATTTATTTATGCAAAAATTCTTCAAAAACATCATTTGAAATGTATCATTCTAGAAAACCAAATGTTGCATATTTCAAAGTTTTTAGATGCAAGTGTTTTGTTTTAAATACTAAGGATAATTTGGGTAAATTTGATGCTAAGGCTTATGAGGCTATCTTTGTTGGATATTCCTCTACTAGTAAAGCATATAGAGTTTTCAATAGATCTACACTTACCATAGAAGAATCCATGCATGTTAAATTTGAAGAGACTAATGTGGTTGTTGAGAATGTTGTAGAGATTGAACCATTAGGTGAAGACATGGAGAGACTATCCTTGAAGGACTCACCCACTAAAGAAGATAAGCAAGAATCTATAGGTGAAGTTCAAGAGGATAAAGAGGAAAGCGCTCAACCGCTTCCCAAAGCTTGGAAATACGCTACAAATCATCCTAAGGAGCTCATCTTGGGTGATGCATCTAAAGGAGTCACAACGCGCTCCAAACTCCATGACCTATGTGGTAACTTTGCTTTCATTTCTCATTTTGAACCCAAAGGCATTCTCAAAGCCGAGACGGACCCATATTGGTTGTTTGCCATGCAAGAGGAACTCAATCAATTTGAGCGCAACCAAGTTTGGCACCTTGTTCCTAAGCCCCACGATAGACCAATAATTGGTACTAAGTGGATCTTTAGAAACAAGATGGATGAGTCCGGAAATGTCATTAGGAATAAAGCTAGGTTAGTGGCCCAAGGTTACACTCAAGTTGAGGGAATTGACTTTGAGGAGACCTTTGCACCCGTAGCACGGCTTGAAGCCATACGGATGACACTAGCTTTTGCATGCTTTAAAAATTTTAAACTTTTTCAAATGGATGTGAAAAGTGCATTTTTGAATGGTTTTATTAATGAAGAAGTTTATGTTGCTCAACCTCCCGGTTTTGTTGATCATGTTCATCCCGATTTTGTTTTTAAACTTGATAAAGCTTTGTATGGATTGAAACAAGCTCCAAGAGCTTGGTATGAAAGGCTTTCTAGTTTCTCATTTCAAATGATTTTATTAAATGCAAAGTAGACACAACTCTTTTTACTAAGCATGTTAATAATGATATTTTAATTGTGCAAATTTATGTTGATGATATAATTTTTGGATCTACTAATGAGCTTTTATGCAAGGATTTTGAGAAGGTAATGCAACTAGAATTTGAAATGTCTTCCATGGGTGAGCTCAATTTCTTCCTTGGACTCCAAATCAAGCAATTGCAAGACGGAACCTTCATTAACTAAGCCAAGTACGCAAAGGAGCTAGTAAAGAAGTTTGGGCTTGAAGGATCAAAGGCTTGCAACACTCCAATGGCAACTACAACCAAGCTTGATAAGGACGAACAAGGTAAAAATGTTGATATTAAATTATATAGAAGCATGATAGGAAGTCTTTTATATTTAACGGCAAGTAGGCCGGATATCATGTTTAGTGTGTGTCTTTGTGCTAGATTTCAATCGTGTCCTAAAGAGTCTCATCTTATTGCGGTAAAACGCATTATTCGTTATATTAAGGGCACTATTGGAATGGGTCTTTGGTATCCGAAAACTATAGATTTTTCAATGACTAGTTATTCGGATGCCGACTATGCGGGTTGTAGAGTAGATAGAAAGAGTACTAGTGGGACATGTCAATTTCTTGGTAATTGTCTTGTTTCATGGTCCTCTAGGAAACAAAATTCCGTAGCTCTCTCAACCGCCGAGGCGGAGTATGTTGCCGCGGGGGCTTGTTGTGCACAAGTCCTTTGGATGAAACATACTCTCCTTGATTTTGATTTGCACTTTGATCATATAAAAATATTTTGTGATAATACTAGTACTATACACATGACCAAAAATGCAAATCAACATAGTAAGACCAAGCATATTGAGATTAGATATCACTTTCTTAGAGATCATTTTAAGAAAGGTGATATAGATATTGATTATATTTCCACGGATTTACAACTAGCCGATATTTTTACTAAACCTCTTGATTTTGCTAGATTTTCGTTTATTTGTGGAGAACTTAATGTTTGTATTATTGAATAAACATGTTTTTCATAACCCTTTTTGATGTATGACAAAAAGGGGGAGAATAAGTTTACATGGACAAAAATAAGTTCATTTGGTCTTGGTTCCATATGAATTTATATGTTTTGATTTTATGAATTTTTGTGTTCTTGTGTTTTAGTTGTTTTTGGTATTTTTGGTATCAAGAGCAATTTTTGTGTTTTATATATTGTTTTAATTGGTTTCAATAATTGGTGCATCATTTCAATTATTAGTTTCTAGAGCATATTCTTGTGTTTTAAGTATAGCATAATTTGAGGGGGAGTTTTCCTACCCTATATTTTTGTTAATAGCCTATTTGTTTTGTCATCATCAAAAAGGGGGAGATTGTTGGCCCAAGAGGTTACACTCTCCAATTGTTTTGTGTTTTGATGATGACAAACCAAATTAGTGCTATTTGGTACTAATCATTTGTTCAAGATGAGTTTCAGGTTTTGTACCATGTTTAGAATCCATTCGCTTAGCTATAGCAAGAACTTCTAAGTTCCACAAAGTAAGGAAGGCAAATTGCACATCAAGGAAGGATCAAAGAAGAGAAGGCTCTAGCAAGGCATTGGATGGCTCAAAGACTTGAAGATAGCACAAGAAGTCTTCATGTATTTTGTATTTTAGTTTATAGTTTGTTAAAGAATAGTGGATAGGTTTGAAGCTCTATCACACACGTTTTTGCGCACATGCTCATTCCAAAATAATTTCTTATAAATTATACAAAAATATTTTGCATACAAGATTTTGCCTACAGATATATATTTATGTTTTATACTAATCCCTGTTCAAAAGTATTTTTGTTAAAATCAAAATCCTCTTTGTTTTCTTTTTAAAATTGACTTTTTGACCTGATCCGGTCGACCGGGCGGGCGGTCGACCGAGTCTGTGTCAGTCTGGTCCGGTCGACCGGACCAGTCGACCGAAGTCCTGGCAGATGCACGTATCCGTGTGCACGTCTGTCGGTCGACCGGGGCGGTCGACCGGACTATTAT
This sequence comes from Agave tequilana, assembly GCA_038442645.1. Lineage (NCBI taxonomy): Eukaryota > Viridiplantae > Streptophyta > Magnoliopsida > Asparagales > Asparagaceae > Agave > Agave tequilana. Next base: position 217,509 of record JAVJIF010002656.1, read on the forward strand.
TTTTGCTCATAGGTTTTATCGGTCGACCGGGTCGGTCGACCGCCAGACTTTAACGGTCAAATTTTTATACTACCGGTCGACCGGCTCGGTCGACCGATCCGACCGTTTGAACAGTAACGGGCAGATTTTTAAGTGCTGGTTATTTTTGTCTTTTGTGTTTAAAAATTCGTTTAAGGATATATTTTGATCTAATTACCTCCTAAACATCAGTAAATATGTTTTATCCCTAAACCCTAGCCCTCTCCTATAAATAGGGGTGTTTGGGGAAAGATTGGTTACAACAACAATTATTGCTAAAATTCAAAAGTTTAAGGCTTTCAAAGTTCTTGGTTTTTGTGCTAAATTCTCTCAATTTTCTGAAGGGTTTTCAAAAGTTTTTCTCTGATTTCAATTTCTTTTCCTTACACAAAAGAGCTTCAATTCTACTCATTATTCTCTAAGGACCTTTGTAAGGAAAGAGATTTTTGAAAGAGAGAGTTTGTGGTCTTTTGACTACCAAGATAATTACTTGTTCTTGAGATTGTAGGAGTTGGGTACTCCATTGTAATTGTTCTTTGTGATAGTGGAAGTAGCTAGAATCCTTCTGGGGAAGGCGGGGAGTAGAGCTGGGTGCTCGAACCTCGATAACATATCCTTGTGTTTGCGATTGGTTTACATTCTTGCAATCCTTGCTCTATTTTGCTTGCACTTATTACTTGCTCATCATATTCATTGTCATACTTACTTGATTGCATTCATCTTGTGATTGTTGTAGCTTTAAATTTTTAATTTGCCCCTTGATTAGCATTGTCACCTATTCACCCCCCTAGGTGATTTTTCAGTATCATCTCCTCTCAGTTACATAAAGAAAATGAAAATTACATGAAAGAAAATAAAAACCTAAGTTACAAACTATAAATTAGCCTAAGTTTTGCTCTCTGCTTGGTCGTCCCCCGTACGCTCTGAAAATCTCAGTATTTTTAGGCAAAACCAACATATGAGAGAGTATGAAGATAGGGGGAGCAAATGCTCCCCCTAACTCTCTAACAAAGCCACAAAAACGCGGCTTTGGCTGCGTTTCCACGGCCAAGGTGTGGCCAGGTGACCACACCCTGTTGGTGGTACTCCCCGGCTTCGCGATTGATGTTTATCTTAAGCTGGATTTGCAGTTTAAGTCCGAGATTTTGATGAAATGGCCTTTGATCCTTGGCTTCAACCGATTGATTTGTAGGAATTTTTTCTAACTGCTTTTCAACTGATCTAAACCGACCTGATCTGCCCTAATTTACTGAGTTCGAATTAATTCTGATTTAATTCAGAATTTGATGGGCTTTTGGGCTCATTTCTCTTCACTCTCCTTTAGGAATGGGTCTGCAAATAAATTAAACAATAATTAGGAAAAAGCAGAGTTTATTTTATAATAAATATGAGAATATGATAATGAATGTGCAATATTAGCGACTGATCATAACTTCACAGAAAGTTAGCTTCGATCGAAGCACCACGCAGCCGCGCGAAAGGGTAAGTGGTAGCTTCGTCACAAAGTTTATCTAGCTCTGCTGAGAGCTCTCTTTTAGCTTCGCCAGAAGCTTCTCCTAGCTCCGCTATGAGCTCAACGTAATGATTCCGCTGCGAGTCCTTTATAGTCATTTTGGACTAATCAAATCTCGAGATGAAATCAAATCTCAAGATGAGATCATGTTGATTGAAATCAAATTTGGCAGTTGCCTGCCATGATTTTGACTTTCCCAATCAGGTAAGAAGATCAGGGGAGATCTCTCAATTAACTAGAGAGGATCAAGGGACTATCCATTATTAAGCGGAGCGAATCTAGGGATTGGCGCTACATACTATTCCTAGCTTCGCAAAAGCTGATTCTAGCCTCGCGACAATACTACTTTCCAGATATAAAACAGATTGACTCAATCTGTTTTCAGATTCTCAGGGGATTATACCCCTGTTCTCCCTATAAATAGCCTACTAGAGGCACGAGAGAGAGGGGAGAGACGGGTGATCAGGATAGAGAGGAAATTAGATATCTACTCTCTCGCTTTTAAGAATTCAGAGAATTGCTTCTCTAATCCTACAAGGATAAATTCAGGATGCTAATACCCTAAGATCTTTCTCCTCTCAAGGAATTTTCGAAACCAGGCAAGAAGGAATTCCCAAGCGGAGGAGCAGCAGTTCGAGAAGCAGCAAGAGGGCTCTACCGATCCCCTGTTCTCCAATTCCTGAACCAAGCGAGAAGGGAGTCCTATTACAAGGCAGTTCGATTATCTGACCGATCGCATCATCAAAGGGATAAAGTGATCACGCGCTGATCAGATTCCTACCGGCACACTTTCCCAAAAATCTCAGAAGGGATCTACTTGTAATTTTTCTTTTCAATTACTTGTAATTTAGTTCCTGACACCTTTTTTTGAAAGTTTTCCCCTACACAAATTAATGGAAAACAAGATGGCGACTCCGCTGGGGAATCGATCTTCTAGCGCAACAAGGAGACAGTGTCACAACGCGAGCGTCAGAATCCTGAGCCTGTTACCTTTAAAAACCTAGCCGTTCATTTCGACCAAGGAAAATTCGAAGAGCTTCTCTCTGAAGGGAGTCCAGTGCTTCACATACGGAAGCATAGGAAAGTCTCAATAGCCAAGGTTTCGGAGTAGAAGCTAGAAGAAGCCTCCTCCCAACTCCTCTCAGCCTCACGCGAGGCTAGCCAGGTTCCCTGCGAACCTAAATCTCCCCTCCCAAAGTAGATGTGGAGACCAAAACAGAGAAAGCTCCGTGTGAAGCTTCAGGCGTAGCTACGCCACAGGCTCGCCTGTCACGCGAAGACAAAGGCAAAATGCCTGCTTGCTTCGCCGAGAGACTATCAACCGCAAGGCTAGGGCGGCAACTCTACCTTTGCCCATGCATGAGCAGTAACTCCTCGTGCCAACCTTGTTCTCACGACCGAAACTACTGATGGTTTAGCAAGTACAGTGCCAGTACCTCAGGGTACGCGCGGAGTTCCCAGCTGCCAGGCTGGAACTAAAGCACCTAGCAGTGCTAACCACCTTCGCAGCAAGGTAGCGAATATAAAGCACCACAGCGTGCTTCGCTCCCCGGCTCCTCAAGCATTAAGTTCGCTCTTCACAGCGGAGCTAAGGGATTATCCCTGGGTGCTAATAGTAGTGCTTATGCAGCTTCAGCACCTAAGGGTGCTCCCACAGTTCTTACCGCGAAGCTAGAACTAAAGCGCTATCTAGTGCCAATCACTCTATGGTGATGAGAGGAACGAGGCATTATCCTGTGTTTTGCTTCCAAAGCTTGCAAGCAATAAAGTGGTGTCGAAATTATCTGAAACATTGATGCGCGATCTACCGAGCCTCTGCGCTGAGTCGCTTAAGCTCGGTTGGGTCCAACTTGTGAGAATTCTTAGCAAGCAAACGGAAGTCAGAATTACTCCAGATTTCTCCCTCCTGTTGTCAATAAGTGGGATGTCAGTTGGTGATGGTCCACTCAGTCCATTGCCGGCTAGGGCCAATCCCCGCCTCTCCTCCAAATCGACGGTCATTTTTTATTGACTATCGGTGCAAACTCCTGTGAAGCATCACAAAAGAAGCATATTGCGGGATCCACCTGATCTGCCTTCTGCATCAGTCAATATGATCGGAAGGGGACGAGAACGCGTAGGGGCAGATAAGTGCCACGTAGTGCTAATTCTCCTCCCTTCAGTTCTCCAGATCCGGACTATAGCCCGGGCTTAGGCCAAGTCTTGGTTCACGAAGAAGGTATCTTCTGAAACACCAGATCTAAGGTCACAATACCTACAGTTATGAGCAGCCATCCTCTTCAACTACAGTAACCTCAACAGAACAATGAGAGGATTATTCTATGGTCTGATGAGGAGGACGAAGACAGTGGGTATACCTCTTCGACAACAATTAGCTCGGTACGACAGATAGGGTGTAAGTGAATATAGCTGATAACGGTAATGATGACCTCCGTCGACAGTTGGAAGCTCAAGAGCAAACCTCTAAGGCCCAGAAAGAAGCCCTTAGAACATATTCAACAGATGCTCGCTCAACTCTTCACTAACCAGAATAACAATGATACTGGGAATAGCTATAATGAGGAAGAATATCATAACAATGAACAACCCAAGACTGAGAAGTCAAAGGAAAGTTCTTCTATGGATGCTGAAGTTCTTAAAGGCATCTAAGCTTAGATCGCATTCCTAGCCCAGAGGGATGAACTAAAGAAAGTAGGGGTAGTCCGCCCTTACCCCTTGGAATGGGATTCAGTACCATACCCACCAAAGTTCAAGCCACCAACGCTTCATACATATGATGGTAAGAGCTCACCGAACCAGCACATCTACTACTTCCAGTCTCAGACCGGTAACGGTAACGTTATAGACAATGATGCTATATGGCCAGATTGTTCATTGGCACCCTGAAGGGGGTAGCATTCGACTGATTTCGAAGCCTTCCTCTAAGCTCTATCAATTCTAGGATCGACTTAGAAACTCGATTTCTTTCTCGTTTTTAAGAGGATGACACTGAGGTAACCATGGACAACTCCTCTCTACCGTACAAAAGAAGGGCGTGTTGGCCCAAGGTTACAATCACCCGTGTTTAGTGTGTTTTGATGATTACAAAATATATTAGTTATTTATGCTAATAATGTTTGTTGTTTAAGTGTGTTTTAGGGTTCTAACCAAACTAGAAGGGTTCTTCCCTAAAAGAAAGTGTTTTGGACTCAAGTCAACTCAATTTAGGCTCAAGAATCAAGTTTTGAAGATCTTATGGTGAAAAGCCCTCTTGAAGCACTTGTAGTACTTAGAATCAATGTAAGAAATAGTTTGTTAAAGTTTGAGTTTGGAAAGTTGGCTCTAGGATACACACACACGATTTTGTATTCAAGTTTTTCATGGTCAAAACTTTTGTTTCATGCCTTAGTATATATATACATGACCCTAAGTTTTACAAAAATGAATATCATGTTTAGATCATGTATGTATACTCTTCCAGCATATTACTTAGTTTTCTTTACTTCAAAACATTTTTACAAAATTTCCCAAGTTCAGAATTCTGCTGTTTTTCTATTTCAGGCTAGACCGGCCGACCGGCCCGGTCGACCGGCACCTGCACAGGACATGCACGCTTGTGCATGTCTGTCGGCCGACCGCCCGGGTTTACCGACTGTCTGCAAGCTTGCTCTCGGTTTTCTGGGTCGACCGCCCGGGTCGACCGCCCGCAGAACACTTTGTTTCTCCTTGAGGACGGTCGACCCTGGGGTCGACCGGAGCCCAACAGCACTTTGCCAGCTGAGCGGACGGTCGATCGGACCGGTCGACCGTCAGGCCTGCAAAGTGCCAACGGCTCTTTCCTCTTTTGTGCAATTCTGAAATCTGTCTTTTTAATCTGTTTGGCAGACTTTTTCTGAGCTTTTGGAGATCTTTTTCAGAGCAAATAAGCTTAAAATAAATTGTTTTTAACCTATTTCTCTCACTATAAATAGAGGAGAAGAGTCTCTTGCAAAATACTAAGAAAAATCCTCAAGCTTTCATAGGTTTCAAAAAGAAAAGAAAAGTGTTTAAGCTCTTCATTTCTAACTCTTTCTTGAGCTTGTTTTCAGTTGTTTTCTCTAGCAAAAATCATCCTACAACTGAGTGTTTTCTCACTACACTTCTTAGAGCCAAAATTCCCTACTCATTCTATAAGGAAGTTGTAAAGAGAAAGTGTTTGTAAGAAGTTTGTGATCCTCTTGGTGATCACTTGGCTACTTGTTCCTTCTTCTTGTTCTTGTGGAGACACCTCTTCGGTAGAGGTTATTGTAATTGGTGGAGCTCGGTGCTCGGGTCTTCGGTAGACCGTTGTAAGCGTCCTCGGTGGATAGTGGAAACCCTTCACGGAGGTGAAGGCGGGGAGTAGAGCGGTAGCTCGAACCTCGAAACAAACATCTTGTGTTTGCGATTGCTTTGTGTCCATTTTGCTTTAAATTTCTCTTGCACTCTATTGCCTTCAATTACTTGCTTGTAATCTTATTTTCTTACCTTGTGTTATTGCCTCTAGTTTGTGATACTTGTGATATATCTTGTGTGCATTACATCATTGCATATTATTCATACTTTGTTCGATCAATTCTCATACAACAAGGTTGCATTGCGCACCTCTAACCCATTCAAGGGAATCAGGAGGAAGGAGTTCAGAACCCTTCACGGGGTATTCAGCTCTTAGTCTTGTTTTGAGAGATCGTTGCATCATTCATCCATCATAATTTTAAAAGGATTGTTAGATTAGCAATTACACCTATTCATCCCCCCTCTAGGTGCTTTTCAATTGGTATCAGAGCCAGGTTACTAGGCTCTTGGCTTACAACCTTAGAGAGATCCTATATTTGCTAATCACCTCATTCATTTTTCATTCACTTTCACTTAGTAAAAATGGCCGATGGAATTAAGATCCCCCCAAAATTTGATGGACTTAACTTTCCCATATGGAAGGTTAAGATGACCATTTTCTTGCAATCTCTAGGAAGTCGAGTTGCAAAGGCCGTGACCAAACCCTTTAGTGCACCCCCCGGTGATGAATCCACTTGGTCTGAAATAAAGACTAAAGAATTTGATGCCAATGCTAGGGCTCATTATGCACTCCTTCAAGCCCTTAATGATGATGATATAGCTAGAGTTATTCATTGCAAGTCCGCATATGAAATTTGGACACATTTGCTAGTTACACATGAAGGGACTTCACAAGTGAAGAGGGCTAAGATAGACCTTCTTCGGTCCCAATATGAAAACTTTTGCATGCAAGAAAATGAAACCATAGATGATATGGTTACAAAATTTACAAAGATCACTAATGGACTTTCTTCTCTAGGTGATGCTATCGACAACGATCAAAGAGTTAGAAAGATCATCCGAGCTCTTCCTCCTTCATGGGAAGTAAAAGCAACCACCTTGAAGGAACTCAACGACAAGGAGGAGATGGAGCTAATTGGTCTCATTGGGAACCTCAAAACCATGAGATGGAGAGAAAAGCAAGGGAGGACATGGATCCTTCCAAGAAGAAGACTATAGCCTTCAAAAGTCAATCCACACACTCCGACGAAGACGATGAAGAAGAAGATGACGAAGAGCTCTCACTTCTTGTGAAGAACGTCCGGAGGATCTATAACAAGGCTAAATTCTAAGGAAAAAGGAGATGGCAAGGAGGCAAAGAAGAAAGAAAGATTATTTGTTTCAATTGCCAAAAACCGGGACACATTGTTGCGGAGTGCCCGGATAAAGTAAAGCCCTCCACCTCAAAGAATCCCTACAAGAAGAAAGCAATGAAGACTACATGGGATTCCGAGAGCGAATCCGAGGAGGAAATCGACACCGCCAACATGTGCTTCATGGCCAATGAAAGCACAAGTAAGGTAACCCCTTCCACTTCTCTTAATGATGAACTTTTCATGGATGAACTAGGAGAAGCTTTTGTAGAATTATCACATAATTATGATTTCCTAAAGAAAAAGTATTTAAAAATGAAAAAGGAAAATGAATCTCTTAATCATCAAGTTTTTACTCTTTCTAAAGAAAAAGATGAATTACTTTCCACTCTTGTTTCACCCAAAAAGATTTGACAAATATAAGATTTCTTGTAAAGGCAAGTCCCTACTAATTGATTCTAATGAGATTATCATGCTTAAAGAAAGAATAGACTCATTAGGAATTGTTTGAAAAATTGTGAGTTTGATAAGAAGAAGATAGAGGCCATGTTTCCTAAGAAACAAGCCCCTAAGAAAAATGTTTACCATGCTCATGCTCATGTTCATACCACACAACCTTTACATCGTGGCAAACCCCCAAAACATGCTCACACTTCACACACACATCATGCATTCATGTATGGAAGAGTGTTCTCATGTTCACATTGTGGGCGGAAAGGGCACTTAGCTAATTTTGCTATGATAGACTAAGTGCATCTTATCATAATGTTTGGGTTCGAAGCACTAACTTTCAAGGACCCAAGAAAATTTGGGTACCAAAGTCAACAATTTTTGTTAAATGATGTAGGTACCTTCCAAGGCCCAACGACGTAGAGGATTGTGGTATCTTGATAGTGGTTGCTCAAGGCACATGACTTGGGACATCAACAACTTTGCAACCCTATCAAGATACCATGAAGGTGGCACCGTCACCTTCGGAGATGATGCCAAGGGTAAAATCATCGGTATTGGTAATGTAAAAATCGGCACATCCCCTTTAATTGAGAATGTAGTTTTAGTTGATGGCCTCAAGCATAACCTCTTGAGTGTTAGTCCACTTTGTGATAAAGGTTTTGATGTTATTTTTGATAATGTAGTTTGTAAAGTAATTGATAGAATATCTAATACTTGTGTGTTTCCGATTTCGTGAAAGTAATGTTTATATGATAGATATGCCTAATATGTCTTGTAATATTACTTGTTTAAAAGCCCTCGATGATGACTCTTGGTTGTGGCATAGAAGATTAGGCCACATTTCTTTTGACCATATATCTAGGTTAAACACAAAGGAAATGGTGAAAGGTATTCCTTGCTTGAATTTTGAAAAGGACCGGGTTTGTGACGCATGTCAATTTGGGAAACAAACCAAGTCTTCTTTCAAATCAATTAAGGATATCATGACATCACGTCCCTTGGAGTTGATCCATATGGATTTATTTGGTCCTACTCAAACCAAAAGTCTAAGTGGGAATAGATTTGCATTTGTTTTGGTTGATGACTTTTCACGTTTTACTTGGGTTTTCTTTCTTGAACACAAAAATCAAGCCTTTTCATATTTTCAAGCCTTTAAGAAAAGAGTTGAAAAGGAAAAAGATTCTTCAATTTTAAGAATAAGAAGTGATAGAGGAGGTGAGTTCATTAACCTACCCTTTATCACTTTTTGTGAAGAACATGGAATTAAGCATGAACTTTCTTGTCCTAGAACTCCACAACAAAATGGAGTAGTTGAACGGAAAAATCGAACTTTATAAGAGATGGCTAGGACAATGCTAAGTGAATATGGTCTACCACATTATTTGTGGGCCGAGGCCGTAAATACATCATGTTATATATCAAATCGTGTTTTCTTGTGTAAAAATACTTCAAAGACTTCTTTTGAAATGTACTTTTCTAGAAAACCAAATGTTTCATATTTCAAGGTTTTTGGATGCAAATGTTTTGTTTTAAATACAAAAGATAATTTAGGAAAATTTGATGCTAAAGCTTATGAGGCAATTTTTGTGGGTTATTCTAATACTAGTAAAGCTTATAGAATCTTCAATAGATCATCTTTGACTATTGAGGAATCTATACATGTTAAGTTTGAAGAATCTAACTTGTTTGTTAAGAATGTTGTAGAAATAGATGCTTTGGATGAAGGCTTGGAGAAAGTGACCTTGGAGGATACACCTACTATGGGAGACAAGCTAAAGGATGATGAAGGAAGTGAAGCTAAAGTAGAAGAGGCTCAAGGAAATGAAAATCAAACAAATGAAGTGGAGCCTACTCAACAACTTCCAAAGGATTGGAGATACAATCCTCATCATCCCAAGGACCTCGTCATAGGTGAAGTATCTAAAGGGGTAACCACTCGCTCTAAACTTCATGATTTTTGTGGACATTATGCATTTATTTCTCATGTTGAACCCAAGAACGTCCTCGAAGCCGAGGCCGATTCATATTGGTTGCTAGCCATGCAAGAGGAACTCAATCAATTTGAGCGCAACCAAGTTTGGCACCTTGTTCCTAGGCCCCACGATAGACCAACGATTGGTACTAAGTGAATCTTTAAGAACAAGTTGGATGAATCGGGTAACGTTGTTAGGAATAAAGCTAGGTTAGTTGCCCAAGGTTACACTCAAATCGAAGGAATCGATTTTGAAGAAATCTTTGCACCCGTAGCACGGCTTGAAGCCATACGGATGACACTAGCATTTGCCTCATACAAAGATTTTAAATTATTTCAAATGGATGTTAAAAGTACTTTTCTAAATAGTTTTATTGAAGAGGAAGTGTATGTTGAACAACCCCCCGGGTTTGTTGATCCTACACATCCGGATTTTGTGTTTAAATTAGATAAAGCTCTTTATGGTTTAAAACAAGCCCCTAGGGTTTGGTATGAAAGACTTTCTTCATTCTTAATTTAAAATGGTTTTAAGAAAGGTAAAATTGACACAACTTTGTTTACAAAACATGTAGAAAATGATATTCTCATTGTGCAAATTTATGTAGATGATATTATTTTTGGTTCTACTAATGAATCTCTTTGCCAAGCTTTTGAATCATGCATGAAGGATGAATTTGAAATGTCTATGATGGGGGAGCTCAACTATTTCCTTGGACTCCAAATCAAGCAAAGGAAGGATGGGATCTTCATCAATCAAGCCAAGTACACAAAGGAACTCATCAAGAGATTCGGGCTTGAAGGCGCTAAAGTGAGCAAAACTCCCATGGCAACAACTACCAAGCTTGATAAGGATGAACAAGGTAAAAGTGTAGACATTAAACTTTATCGTAGCATGATAGGTAGTTTATTGTATTTGACGGCTAGTAGGCCGGATATCATGTTTTCCGTTTGTCTTTGTGCTCGTTTTCAATCATGTCCTAAGGAGTCTCATTTAGTAACGGTAAAACGCATTATTAAATACCTTAAGGGCACAATTGAAATGGGTTTGTGGTGTCCGAAAACGGACTATTTGAAATGAAGAGTTTTTCGGACGCCGACTATGCGGGTTGTAGGGTAGATAGGAAGAGCACAAGTGGAACATGTCAATTCCTTGGTAATTGTCTTGTATCTTGGTCTTCCAAAAAGCAAAATTCGGTAGCCCTCTCAACCGCTGAGGCGGAGTATGTTGCAGCCGGAGCTTGTTGTGCACAAGTTCTTTGGATGAAACATACTCTCCTCGACTATGATTTACACTTTGATCATGTTAAAATATTTTGTGATAATACTAGTATAATTCACATGACAAAGAATGCAAATCAACATAGTAAAACCAAATACATTGACATTAGGTATCACTTTCTTAGAGATCATTATGAGAAAGGTGATATTGATATTGATTATGTTTCTACCGATTTTCAACTTGCCGATATTTTTACTAAACCATTGGATTATGCTAGATTTTTTCTTATTTGTGGTGAGTTAAATGTTTGCATTATAGATTCTTAAACATTTTGTTGTTTTTGTTTTGTTTGACCCTTTTTGATGTATGACAAAAAGGGGGAGAAAAAGAGTAAGTTTCTTGTTTAAAATTCTTGTTTAAAAAGAATAAGTTTATTGTTTTAAGTTTTTCAAAAACTATTGTGTTTTCAATACTTTATGTTTCTTACTTCTCATTGTCATTCTTTATACATAGCATTGTTTGAGGGGGAGCTTTCCAAAGCTCTTCTTCCACTTTTGTTTAAATAACTTATATGTTTTGTCATCATCAAAAGGGGGAGATTGTTGGCCCAAGGTTACAATCACCCGTGTTTAGTGTGTTTTGATGATTACAAAACATATTAGTTATTTGTACTAATAATGTTTATTGTTTAAGGGTGTTTAGGGTTCTAACCAAACTAGAAGGGTTCTTCCTAAAGGAAAATGTTTTGGACTCAAGTCAACTCAATTTGGGCTCAAGAATCAAGTTTTGAAGATCTTATGGTGAAAAGCCCTCTTGAAGCACTTGTAGTACTTAGAATCAATGTAAGAAATAGTTTGTTAAAGTTTGAGTTTTGGAAAGTTGGCTCTAGGATACACACACACGATTTTGTATTCAAGTTTTTCATGGTCAAAACTTTTGTTTCATGCCTTAGTATATATATACATGACCCTAAGTTTTACAAAAATGAATATCAAGTTTAGATCATGTATGTATACTCTTTCCAGCATATTACTTAGTTTTCCTTACTTCAAAACATTTTTAAAAATTTCTCAAGTTCAGAATTCTGCTGTTTTTCTGTTTTAGGCTAGACCGGCTGACCGGGCCGGTCGACCGGCACCTGCACAGGACATGCACACTTGTGCATGTCTGTCGGCCGACCGCCCGGGTCGACCGACTGTCTGCAAGCTTGCTCTCAGGTTTTCTGGGTCGACCGCCCGGGTCGACCGCCCGCAGAACACTTTGTTTCTCCTTGAGGACGGTCGACCCTGGGGTCGACCGGAGCCCAACGGCTCTTTGCCAACTTAGCGGACGGTCGATCGGACCGGTCGACCGTCAGGCCTGCAAAGTGCCAACGACTCTTTCCTCTTTTGTGCAATTCTGAAATCTGTCTTTTTAATCTGTTTTGGCAGACTTTTTCTGAGCTTTTGGAGATCTTTTTCAGAGCAAATAAGCTTAAAATAAATTGTTTTTAACCTATTTCTCTTCCTATAAATAGAGGAGAAGAGTCTGTTGCAAAATACTAAGAAAAATCCTCAAGCTTTCATAGTTTTCAAAAAGAAAAGAAAAGTGTTTAAGCTCTTCATTTCAACTCTTTCTTGAGCTTGTTTTCAGTTGTTTTCTCTAGCAAAAATCATCCTACAACTGAGTGTTTTCTCACTATACTTCTTAGAGCCAAAATTCCCTACTCATTCTATAAGGAAGTTGTAAAGAGAAAGTGTTTGTAAGAAGTTTGTGATCCTCTTGGTGATCACTTGGCTACTTGTTCCTTCTTCTTGTTCTTGTGGAGACACCTCTTCGGTAGAGGTTATTGTAATTGGTGGAGCTCGGTGCTCGGCTCTTCGGTAGACCGTTGTAAGCGTCCTCGGTGGATAGTGGAAACCCTTCACGGAGGTGAAGGCGGGGAGTAGAGCCGTGGCTCGAACCTCGTAACAAATGTCTTGTGTTTGCGATCGCTTTGTGTCCATTTTGCTTTAAATTTCTCTTGCACTCTATTGCCTTCAATTACTTTCTTGTGATCTTGTTTTCTTACCTTGTGTTATTGCCTCTAGTTTGTGATACTTGTGATATATCTTGTGTGCATTACATCATTGCATATTATGCATACTTTGTTTGATCAATTCTCATACAACAAGGTTGCATTGCGCACCTCTAACCCATTCAAGGGGAATCAGGAGGAAGGAGTTCAGAACCCTTCACGGGGTATTCGGCTCTTAGTCTTGTTTTGAGAGATCGTTGCATCATTCATCCATCATAATTTTAAAAGGATTGTTAGATTAGCAATTACACCTATTCACCCCCCCTCTAGGTGTTTTTCAGGGCGAATCTGTCCGAGACTATATTGAGCGGTTCAGAAACATGTCTCTGATGTGCTCAGCAGGGATGCCATCACCAATGCTCTTGCAGACATGCAGGCATAACTTCCTTGACCAAGTGGAGATTCATATGGGGGCTGTCAAATCTCATACCTGGAAGGTACTAGTCAAACAAGCTGAGATAGCCAAAAAGTTGGCTAAGAAGTTTTAACCATCTACCCCTAAAGGAAAATGGGGTATGAATAATAAGGGGCGCAGCGACATAGGATAGTCTTCCCAAGCCAATGGAAAAGAGACTATGTCCGTTGAATTGTCAGGGGACGTTCATTCGAAGGCCAAGAAGAGTGGCTTCAATAATCAGCAGTCTAAGTTTCCTCCAAAATAGTACTCCTTCAAAGACGAACAGGTGGCTGCAATATTTCATTTACTCCACAAAGGGAATAAATTGAAGCTGTCAGATGTTCGCGCCCTAATGAAGTGGGACACACGAACGATCCCAACTATTGCCTCTTTCATAGGATGGTTCATCATCCTACTGACAAGTGCTTTGTCCTCAAGGACAAAATTCAAGTTTTAGTCAACACTGAAGTTTTGACTCTGAAATTAGAGCAAAAGAAAGTCACTGCAAACATGGTGACCCTCAAGTTCGGCAAAACCCCAAAAGTCACAGTACCTGATGGGACCTTCCCGATCCCTACAGCATGGCTAGAAGTAAAGTATCCTTCAGCCAAAACTCAAGAGAGTAAGGGTCTTGTTCCCTTGACATTGGAAGCAGGGAAAATCATGTGGATACACCCGGACCTTGCCCAAGATGAACAATGAGATTCGAAGAAATCCAAGTCAAAGAGTAAATCTTGTAACGTTATCTCTATCTTGCCGGATGATGGCAATCTCACATTAGCTTCTCTTATCAATTCTGAGTGAGAAAAGCATGCTTGCATAGTGTAGACTAATGTACCTCAGCGGACAAGTACTCGATCCAGAAAATCATACTTAAAACAGTATGAGAAAGCTACTGACGAGACACAACAGCAGACGATGTCAGTACAAATACCCACACCGGCTCTGCTCCCGATGATGGAAAAGAGAAGCAAAAAAGAAATCCAGTTTGACCATGTCCTGAAGAAGCCTTCAGGCCCAGGGCTTAACTTGCCCTTTCGTTTTGACATATTGGCCAAGCTGGCTAATATCCTAGCTCGTATCACCATACACGAGATCCTTCATCTCTCGAAAGAAACAAGAGAAGCGCTTAGGGATGCACTGGCTAACTCAGAATTATTTTTGACACATATGCTAGAAATCGCTGGGGGTGACACTCAGCCCTCTTGCCCTGAATGCCATCATATACAACCGAAAGTACCTGCTATTACTTTCACGGCTGAGGATATGCTTCTCAAGGATAATAAGCACGATCGACCTTTATACTACACTGGATATATTGGTTCGACGTGCATTGAAAGGGTACAGGTTGATCCCAGGTCTGCACTCAGTATCATCCCTAAAAGACTCCTCTACTTCCTTGGCATACCACTGTATCGGTTGTCTGCAACCACTACAACAATTTACGGTTTTAATGCAGGGAGTAGTCATCCACTTGGAAAGATTCGAGTCCATGGCCGAATCGGGAGCCTAAAATCAGAGGTGACGTGCTATGTCATTGACGCTGACACATCATACAACTTGTTACTAGGGAGACCTTGGATCCACGCTAATTGGATTGTCCCCTCCACTCTGCACCAGCGCTTCAAATATATTGAAGATGATGCAACAGTGCGAACTGTCTTTGCTGAGAAGCAACCATTCAAAGGGGTGAAAAACTACTTTACTGATGCTCTTCTATATCAGGAAGTCAGTGAAACAGCGCAGGAGTTATTTCCTGACAACAATGATAGTCGCAATGAAGCAGATTCAGAGTCTGAAGGTGACACACCAGCTACTTTGGTCGGCAAACCAATTATAGCATATTTGAATCCTGAATGTAATACTCTTTCTGAAGAGAAGGACGAATGGGTAATTAATGACAATATTTCCTTTAGTTATCCTGTGAGTGTTGAATTACTTGAATCTGTTACAGATAGCTCTCTGCACATGCCATTGCATAAACCAAGTACATCAAGTGCATCTGTGGAACATATAGAAGGATCCGTTTTAGTGATTCCTCCGTCCAGAAAGGGTCAATCACCAATAATATTCGGTAGAGCCCAACTGCAAAGGCCTATAGCCACGGATTCAAGTTCAGACTCAGACACCCCGTAATTTTTCCATTATGCACGATCAGCACACCATATGATGAAGAGAATGGGATATAATCTGCAGCATGGGAAAGGCCTGAATTTTGAAAAAGGAAGACGTGATTTTCTCCGCAACTTTGTGCCGAGAGGGAAACCAGCAAATTACTATGATAACACACGCAGGGGTTAGGATACGTTACACCTACACCGCAAATGACGGTTCGACCCAACGATAACAAAGCAATCCTATCATGTTCTGCCTCTTCCTCCGAATGGGACTCAGATGTCAGTATAGGAACATTGTTCAAAGAGCTTACCGTTAATATGACTTCAGGCAGCCAATTGGAGCCAGCAGAAGCTACTGATAAGGAACCATGGGCTCAACAATTGGATTTCTAGTGGAAAAAGCGATTCGAACAACGCGAACCACCTACTGAAGACAAAGTGATCCATGTTAACTTGGGTAGTTAAGATCACCCTAAACCCATCTATATAAATGAAAGCTTATCACTTATGGAAAGAGAAGAATTGATAGTACTCGTAAGAGAGTATATCGATATCTTCGCATGGAACTACGAAGATATGCCCAGTCTTGATCCACAAGTAGCCAAGCATCATCTAAACATCAGGTCTGACGCCAAACCAGTCAAGCAACAACAACGCCGATTTCGTCCGAATATTATGGACGCTATTGAAGTCGAAGTCCATAAACTCATTGCATGTGGCTTTATACAGGAGGAACATCATCCAGATTGGGTTGCTAACATCGTCCCCGTTCTAAAGAAGAATGAAAAAATTCGGATCTGTATTGACTACCTCGATCTCAATACAGCCTGTCCTAATTCCCATTTCCCATCACCGTTGATTGACTTATACCTGTGAATTCAAAAGAATATCTTTCATGGATGACTTCTCAGGGTATAATCAAATTAAGATGTATCCAGAGGATGAGAAGCGTACTTCATTCCGGACACCGTTGGGGGTTTATTGCTATACCGTGATGCCTTTCGGATTAAAAATACGGGAGCAACTGATCAGCGCGTGATGAGTGTAATTTTTCGTGAGCATCTCCGAAAGACGGTAGAATGTTATGTCAACGACATTGCTGTCAAAAGCCGCGCTAAGAATGACCATCTTTGTGACTTGAGAACGATGTTCGACATAATGTGGGTCATCAACTGAAGATGAATCCGACAAAATCCTTCTTGGGGTTTCGAGTGGCAAGTTCCTTGGATTCCTTGTTATATCAAAGGGAATTCATCTTGACTCAAACAAAGTCAAAGTCATTCAAAGCATGCATCCACCTAAGAATCTCAAAGAACTCAGGGGCCTACAAAATAGACTGGCTTACATCAAAATATTCATCGCAAATCTCTCGGGCCGCTGTCAATCGTTCACTCGACTCATGAAAAAGGGTGTCTCTTTTGTACGAGATCAAGCCTGTCAAGAGGCTTACGAAGATATCAAAAGATATCTCACAAAACCTCCAGTTTTTGTGGCTTTCACATCAGGAAAACCTTTCCTGCTTTATGTAAAAGCTATGGACCATTCTCTCGGTACTCTGCTTACTCAAAAAGATGATAATGGTCACGAACAGGCTATTTATTATCTGAGCAGGACTCTGATAGGGGCGGAGTCTCGCTATAACCCTACTGAGAAGGAATGCTTAGCTCTTGTCCTTACTATTCAGAAAACACGACATTATATGGCCGGCCAAACTATACATGTCATTTCTAGAGTGAATCCTTTGCGTCTTCTTATGACGAAACTAGGATCACTGAATTCTAGATTAGCTAAATGGGCCCTCCTTTTATCTCAGTACGACATGCTCTTTGTCCCTCAGAAGGCAGTTAAAGCTCAGGCACTTGTAGAGTTCTTAGCTGCTCATCTAGTTCCGAAAAGCTCAAAACTTCATGAAGATATTCCAGATGAGGTTTTCGAATCTAATATAATTTCAGATGATGAAGTATGACAGATGTTCTTCGATGGAGCATCACAAATAGGCCCTAAAGGCAAGATCATTACTGGTGTGGGGTTGTATTTATCTCACCACAAAATCATGTCCTTCCTAGGGCATTTTTCCTGACGGAACCATGCTCCAACAATGTGGCAGAATACAATGCTCTACTTATTGGCCTTCAGCTCGCTCATGAAATGGGGGTATACTACCTTGAAGCCTATGGTGATTCAAAACTGATCATTAATCAGGTTAAAGGAGAATATGAGGTCCGTCACGGAGATTTGGTACCTTATTATCATGCAGTCACCAAAATGGCTAGCTCATTTGATGGCTTTTATATCAGTTATGTGTCCCGATCTCATAATACCAAGGTCGACGCTCTAGCTGCACTAGCCGCAATGTTAGCCTTATCAATCGACACGACATGTCACCTTACAGTAGCTACTCGACACCTTGTTTGTTCTAAACATATGTTGAGAACCAAAGAGGTCTATAACATCTCGACTAATCTTGAACCAAGAGATTGGCGATTTTTCCTCATCGACTATGCTTTGCATGGTTTGCTGCTGGATGACCCTAAAGAAGCGGCATCTATCAGATGAAAGTCTCTCCGTTTTTACTATAATCTAATAGTAAAGACACTCTATCATCGCTCATATGATGGTATCCTCCTCCGTTGCCTTTCTAATTCAGAAGCACAAGAAGTGCTTAAAGAAGAGCACGACGGTATATGTGAAGCTCATCAGCCAGGTCTCAAACTCAAGGACCGATTGCGCAGACTTGGATATTATTGGCCGACCATGATAGCCGATGCCATCCAATATGCACGAAGGTGTAAAGCATGCCAGATCCTTGCAGACTTCATACATTAACCCCTAGAGTTGCTCCATCCAATTGTTACTTCGTGGCCATTTGAAGCATGAGGAATCGATGTCATAAGGCCAATCAGCCCCTCTTCAACAAAAGGTCACCGGCTTATCTTAGCAATAACTGATTACTTTTCAAAGTGGGCAGAGGCTATACCACTGGTGGAAGTTAAAACTTCTAACGTGGTTAACTTTATCAAACACCATGTCATCCATCAATTTGGTGTCCCTAGGCGAATCATCCATGATAATGGTCCCCAATTTGCAAGCCAGGTATTCTATTGGTTCTGCGATAGATACCGGATTTAGAATGTGGCATCAACTTCTTATAATCCTGCCGCTAATGGCTTGGTGGAAGCTTTCAATAAGATATCATTAAGCTACTCAAAATATTCGTTTCATCAAATAAGCGAGACTGGAATAAGAAGCTTAGTGAATGTTTTTGGGCCTACCGAACCACAGTTCGAATCCCGACAGGTAATATACCTTTTTCCCTGGTATACGGGTGCGAAACAGTCATACCGTTAGAAATCTAAATGTCGTTATTACGAGTCGCCTTGATGACCAGAATGATAAAAGAGGACAATGATCGCTTGTGTCTCCAAGAGCTTGAAGCCCTGGATGAGAAGCGGCTACAAGCTCAACAACATATTGAGTTGTATTAAGCGCGGATCTCAAAGGCCTTTAATAAGAAGGTTAAGCAAAGGATCATCCATAAAGGAGATTTGGTTTTAGCCGTCAGACCACCGATGATCATGACGCACAAAACTAAAGGCAAATTTCAACCCAAATGGGAAGGAACATTTGTGATTGAAACAGTCTATTCAAAGAGAACATATCGCCTTATGACTTCAAACGGAGACTTACTCATGATGCCAATCAATGGCAAGTTCCTAAAGAAGCATTATCCTTGATAAGGGTCATTCTCACGATCAATTTAATATTACACCTCTGATCAAGACCTTCGGACCAAGATCTCGCGGAAGTCTGTTGGCCCAAAGGCCCATCACTCTAGTTTTGATGATGATCAACTCATGTAGTTATGTTTACTAATGATCTTGTGTTTAATTAGTGACAGATTTGTTATCAAGATCTTAGTAGGTGTGGAGCTTCAACAAAGGATTTTAAGACAAGTTTTGGAGCTAGCACCGGTTGATTCACGAGCCTATGCATCAAGACCACATCAAGTACTCAAGAGGAGTCGAGCTCGTTGGATCGTGTTTGGACCAAGTCAAGATGATGAGAAGACTTCAAGATCAAGACTTGTGTCTAGGTATAAGATTTTTATTTTTAGATAAAATATAAAGGATAGAGTAGTTGGTGGATTGCTCAAGTATACATTTACACACACACTCTTGATAGATATGTTTTCATAAAAGATTTTTAGTTTTAGAAAAGAATTTTTACTTTGGAAAAATACTTTGGTTTTTGGAATTTCTTATATACTGATTGGTAGTGAAAAGTGCATTTTTATCATGACATTTACCATAACATTTTCATATTTATTCATATAATTCTGCACATTTACTCATATTTTATTATTTATTCTGTGCAGCCTTGAGAAATAAAAATAAAGCAATAAAGCCTAAAAAGAAGCCCAAAAGCCCATATTCAAGCCCAATGTAAAAGTTGCAAATATCAATTGCCAAATTGCAAAAACTAAGGGCAAAAGTTGCAAATACAAAGAAGAGGGAAGGATAGACTTCTATTCAACCCTAAACACTTGCAGGATGAGGATAAAAGCCAAAGAAGAGAAGGAAATTCGTGGATAAAAGATTTGGGATTTAGGTAACTTGCTTCCCAAGTTATATCTAAATCCCAAGATAAAGAGTCGAGATTCAACTTCCAGAAGGAAACGCCCAGATGGACGGACCAGAGGAGGCCACGCGCCAAAGCGCGTGGCCAGAGGCCACACAAGAGCCGCAAAAACGCGGCCAGGCCGCGTTTCCGCGGCAAGACGGTTGATTCTGGCGATAAGGTTTTTTGGGAGAGTTGTACCGGGACTCTGCCTCCTTCTGCACCTATAAATACCCCTGCATACACAACAGAAAGGGCGTACAGCAAATACAGAGCAAATTCTAGGGTTTCTTAGGCTAACTTGTAGTTTAGGTTAGATTTTATTTTCGTTTTTCTTTTGTAAATTTTGTAACTGAGAGTGGAGGAAGCTTTCATGGAGGAAGGAGTCCATGCTTGTACTGAGGTGACAGCGGTGTAAGCCTACTTTTCTTCCATTGTTAATGAAATTCACTTGAGATTTGTTTTTTTATTTTATGTTCTTTTATTCTTGTTTAATCTTGTGTTTCTTTTGTTCTTGTTTTCTTCTATTCTCTCTCTAATGTCTTGTGAACCATGAGACCCAATTGCGTTGAGACTGCCTAGCCGAAGAAGAGCCCTTGATGGCCTATGGAGATGAACAAACCTTTGTTAGTTTGTCTTTTATTTTCGTAGCGTAGATTAAGAAGGTGGACGATCCTATGCGCCATACTTGTACGCCTTCCAAGACAAGGTAAGTCATCGCACGGATCAAAGGTAAGCAAGGTAGAAGAGGTATGTATGTATAGTTTTCTTTCTTTCTAATTCTAGTTTAGATCTCCATCTCTCTCAAATTTACTTTTCACCTTTTCATTGTAAATATCATATACCATTGTAAATAATAAAAGAAAATAATTTTTAGAGAATCTTACTTAAACGCTTCCATCGCTAGTCCCTCCCTGAGGATCACGACCCGCATAGCCATTGCTACCACGGATTCGAATTGAGCACCTTGTACAACTTGTTCTAAATCTAATTCCTTATTTTTGTGTGCAGGTAAAAACTTAATCAAAAAAATTTGCGCCGTTGTCGGGGAGGGACGGTAAGTTTTTCTCTAAAAATAAAAAAATTTAACTAATTCTTTTATTCTTTCTGTTTGCAGGTTTGGAGAACAGGGAAACTGACATTAGAAGTGGACATATAGCAATTCTGTACCTCTGCCCTCGAAGGCAGAGCACAAGAGCCTACTTCAGAGCCGCGGAAACGCGGCAATTGCCGCGAAATCGCGGCCTGAGTAGTTCCCTACTGATCCATCTTTTTGCAGGTTGCTGCAAATTGCAATATCTGTCTACTGCTCTGTTAAACTTTGTTCTGTGATAACCCTGCTTACTGCTAATTAATCAACAGTAAAATACTTGTTGTTAAAGATAAAAATTGATTAGACGTTTGCATATTAGGCACGTGTCTTTTCAATTCCTTTATTTTTACTGTTGAAGAGTGCTGGAGCAAGGTACGTTCGCATTGCATGTAGAATAGGACTCATCTCTTGGTTGATGCTTTGAGTGAATCTTATTTACATATTTTGTACACTTACACAAATTTATTTTAAGGGCATAACCCATTAACAAGATAAGGTGGGGATTTCATCACCCTTCCTTAGCCCAAAAATCATATCCCAAGCACTCACTAACCCAAGCCTAACTTAAAATTAGTAGACGTTGGCCCTAGGGACATCTCGGACTCAACTAGGAGATTATCCTAAGGGGGAACAGTGCTGGAAGTTGACTCCTGCCAAATCAGTGTCTAGGAAGGGGATTGAGGGCCGAAAGCCCGAAGATTGGTGGTTATTTAATTAAGGAACGTCTTTGACGGAAAACCTCCCACCACTCTTGCCCTGACCTGGCTGATTAACTTGTGGTCAAAGTCTGCACCCTACCTCCCGTGGACAGTCTAACCAGTTAGGAGTCGTCTAGGTCATAGGTCTACCCTAACTTAGGTTAGAATTTTTTCTTTTTTGTTTGTTTATTTGTTTGTTTTCTTTTTCTTTGTTGTGTTGGTGTGATATGGCATATAATAATAATTTTTCAATTTTAATCCATATTACACACCTAACTATTTTTTGGATATTACCAACCCGGCATATCACAACTTTGACCAACCTAGTGTGCCAGAATGGTCTTATCCGAATGAATATAACCCATACCCCCCATCTTATGACCATAATTTTCATACTTTCAACTCTTCACAGAGTTCATGGGGTTTCGATTCCCCCGAGTCTAATTTTCAACCGACTTGTCCTCTGTCTCCACCTTGTCCACAATATTCCCAAGATTCATACTCAGATCCACCCAGTCAGAATAGACTACCATCTATCCAGGAAATGATGAGTATGCATGAGTCCAAGCAACAATTACCATCAATCGCAGACATGATTATGCGTGAGTCCACCGACTCACAACTTTATCACGATTACACTTCATCTTTTCAAGTCCAATCACAACATGATGCACCTATCAACTATGAAAGGATGCTTGCAGCAATGACTCAGGCTAGATTAGCCCGTGATCATGAAATAGATATGATAGTTCAATCTTTACGTTCTCACCGTTCGGCCATTTCTGATATCGCTAACCACTCTCTTAGAGCCGACGAACCAAGTTGCTTTGGACAACAAGATTCTAATTCAGTACCATCATGTGAACTTGCCGAAACTTCAAATTTTGATAACTTGGCAAGTTTTTCCTTTCCTAAAATAGAATTTGAGCATGAATATGATCAGGATCTCCCACCTGATGATTCAATTTTACTTCCTGATTCAATAATGACTCCGGTGTCTCCACCTGATTTCACTTTTCCCGAGTCAACATTGCATCCTGTGCCAATTCATCATGAATTTGAATCACCCATTTTTGATGATCATATTAAACTTGACCAATTGTGCAATTTTGAAAGTCCCATGGATAAATTGGCAAGTTCTCATTTTTATGAAATTGAACCCAATGAGATATGTACCTAGATTCTCAAATCTGTGATCAAGTTCAAATTCCCGAATCATTATTGACTCCTGTTTTGTTACCCGACTTAGGTAATCTTTTAGAGTCAGATTTGATTCCCACACCTATCATTCCTGAACTTGAATCACCAATATTGAGTCACATTCCATTATGGGAAGAATATTGTGGACTTGAGTTTCAACTTATTGCTTTGGACCCACTTCCTGAACCTAGCCCGACTCCTGAACCATTACTTAATTTAAGTTTCTTTCCTGAGTCGGTATTCATTCCCGTACTTCCCACGTCCAAGTCAATAATTCCATCTTTTCATACTTCATTTTGGGACAAGGAGGTTGGCACAATTGACTCTGAAATTTATTATGAAATTTGAAAATTTGACGGGGTGGAAATTTTAAAAAATGATCACACATACATTTTCGTGGGTTATACAAGAAAAATTTTTGGTGGGTTCCTCCATGAAATACTATATTATCTTGATTGGGTAGCAACGCTTGGCCCAATTTGACCACTACTGGAACCACCACCTTAAGGTAACTTCTGCCTTCCCTTGTTCTTTTTCATGCATATATGCATTCATTCATACATTAAGGACAATGCATGAGATAAGTGTGAGGGTAGGCTTTACTAACATACTAACATAGTTAGAAACTAACAAAAATCTGCTAATAAAAAAATCTGAAAAAAAACTTATAAAAAGGACAATATTTTGACTTATCTTTTGAAAGAAATCTAAGTTAGTCTTAAGAATTAGGAAAATCATGATTAGGATTTCTAAAAACTTGGTCAAAATAAATAAATTGTTGAATTTTTAGGTATAGGAGGAGAAATTGAATAAGTAGTTAGTCTTAATTTTTACCTTAATGAAATGTGCATACCTAATGCATATCTTGGATTCTAAGACGAAGACCTTTGTGCCTCATATATATAAAAAAAATCACTAATTAAGCTGGATACATGTGCCTCAAGAAGCATAAGTATTCATGCCTAAAGGTGAGTAAATAAAATAAAGTCCTTAGTTTTGGGCCTAGTTCACTCGAATTTGAGTCCGCGGGGTGTTTTCTCACCTGGTGCCCTAAAGCCAACCGGTTTGGGAGCCACCGACTTTAAGTTCGCTACATGGGTGGATTAGAAAGCCTAAGAGAACTAAGAAATATTATATATACTAACACATCTAATAGTCAATTAGTTAGGTATGAGGGCCTCAAGAAGCCTTGATGCTTATACGAAAGAAAATTAGATGAATTATACATATTAAAAAAATAAATAAAAAAATAAAAATAAAAAATACATATATATATATATAATAATAATAAAGAGGCATGAGAGTCCAAGTTAAGGAATTCCTAGTAAAATTCATAAGGATGCATATGATTTTTGGTAACGAAAAAGACTATATTCGAAATTCAATTCTAAATCTTACCTAAAATGGAAAACAATTTACTTTATAAAGACTAAGTCTAAGAATGAATAAAAATGATAATCCTAAAACTTATAGACTACTTAGTCTTTTCAAAAGTATTTCAAATATTTCCTTTTTATGGATTTTGTGGGTGTAATCCGCTGAAAACCCTCACGAGACAACACTCGTCCTCTAGGGTAACCTAGGGGTTTAACGACTTGTTGCACATGCTAAGTGCAACAATGATTCCTACGAAAGTGAGTTAGCTAGTTTAGTTTTTCTTTTTCTTTTGATTTTTACTCGAGGACGAGCAAAAAGATAAGTGTGGGGGTGTGATTGGTAGTGAAAAGTGCATTTTTATCATGACATTTACCATCACATTTTCATATTTATTCATATAATTCTGCACATTTACTCATATTTTATTATTTATTGTGTGCAGGCCTTGAGAAATAAAAATAAAGCAATAAAGCCTAATAAGAAGCCCAAAAGCCCATATTCAAGCCCAATGTAAAAGTTGCAAATATCAATTGCCAAAATTGCAAATACTAAGGGCAAAAGTTGCAAATACAAAGAAGAGGGAAGGATAGACTTCTATTCAACCCTAAACACTTGCAGGATGAGGATAAAAGCCAAAGAAGAGAAGGAAATTCGTGGATAAAAGATTTAGGATCTAGGTAACTTGCTTCCCAAGCTATATCTAAATCCCAAGATAAAGAGTCGAGATTCAACTTCCAGAAGGAAACGCCCAGATGGACGGACCAGAGGAGGCCACGCGCCAAAGCGCGTGGCCAGAGGCCACACAAGAGCCGCGGAAACGCGTCCCAAGCCGCGTTTCCGCGGCAAGACGGTTGATTCTGGCGATAAGGTTTTTTGGGAGAGTTGTACCGGGACTCTGCCTCCTTCTGCACCTATAAATACCCCTGCAGACGCAACAGAAAGGGCGTACAGCAAATACAGAGCAAATTCTAGGGTTTCTTAGGCTAACTTGTAGTTTAGGTTAGATTTTATTTTCGTTTTTCTTTGTAAATTTTGTAACTGAGAGTGGAGGAAGCTTTCATGGAGGAAGGAGTCTATGCTTGTACTGAGGTGACAGCGGTGTAAGCCTACTTTTCTTCTATTGTTAATGAAATCCACTTGAGGTTTGTTTTTTTAATTTTATGTTCTTTTATTCTTGTTTAATCTTGTGTTTCTTTTGTTCTTGTTTTCTTCTATTTTCTCTCTAATGTCTTGTGAACCATGAGACCCAATTGCGTTGAGACTGCCTAGCCGAAGAAGAGCCCTTGATGGCCTATGGAGATGAACAAACCTTCGTTAGTTTGTCTTTTATTTTCGTAGTGTAGATTAAGAAGGTGGACGATCCTATACGCCATACTTGTACGCCTTCCAAGACAAGGTAAGTCATCGCACGGATCAAAGGTAAGCAAGGTAGAAGAGGTATGAATGTATAATTTTCTTTCTTTCTAATTCTAGTTTAGATCTCCATCTCTCTCAAATTTACTTTTCACCTTTTCACTGTAAATATCATATACCATTGTAAATAATAAAAGAAAATAATTTTTAGAGAATCTTACTTAAACGCTTCCATCGCTAGTCCCTCCCTGAGGATCACGACCCGCATAGCCATTGCTACCGTGGATTCAAATTGAGCACCTTGCACAACTTGTTCTAAATTTAATTCCTTATTTTTGTGTGCAGGTAAAAACTCAATCATATACATATCTTTTAACCAAAATCATGTTTAGAGCTTAATATCAAAAACTTAGATATTTCATCTTATTTGTGTAGTGGATCATATCCATACACACTATGCTTTAATGAGTTCAAAATATCTAGTTTTATTTAAAGGAGTTTTGGAAAAATAAGATTTTGGAAAATACAAGTTTTCAATTGGGCCAATATTTCCATATTACAAAAATAGTCCAAATCATTTATAACATGCCTTGATTTTTTGCAAGTATGTTTGTTTATCAAAGAATATTGGTAAAACTATTTTTGTAGATTTTTAAGTATTTTATGGGATTTTATTTCAATCAAAAAGACCAAGTTTTAAATCCCAGTTTTTCAGTTTCTGGCTTCAACAAGTCGACTAGTCGACCGACCAAGTCGACTAGGGCTGAAGTCGGCCGACCGGCTCGGTCGACCGACGTGCACGACGTGCACGCCTTGACCTGGCAGATGGCCGGTCTTCCGACCCAGTCGACCGGAACTGAGAGCAGTGCTCTCTGTTCTTTTGGGTCGACCAGGCGGTCGACCGGAGGCTCCAACGGTCGGATTCTTGACCGTTGGCGGTCGACCGGGCGGTCGACCGACAGGTTTGATAAACCCCAACGGCTAGTTTTTGACAGCCTGTAAATTTAGGGGTTTTGTCATTGTTTTCCATAAGATTTGAGGAGAGTTTTAGAGCCAGTTTTTCTTACTCCTTTCAAAAGGTTTTCTCCACATATTTGAGAGCAAATATTTCCAATCAAAAGGAGAGTTTATCAAGAGTGATTTAAAGTGATTCTTTGAGTTTTCCTCCACCATTCTCTTTCTTGTTTTCTCACACAACACTTGAGCTATCCATTGCTATATCTACCCTATAGGGAGTGTTTTTGTGAGAGGATTTTAGTTGATCAAGAGTTATGATCACCAAAGTTCTACTTTGTTCCTTTGAGAAGGCGGACAGTTGTGTCCGCATTGTTTCGGGTCCTAGTGTGGACTCGGTTGTTTTGGGTTCGGGTGCGAACTCGTGTTTGAGGTGCGGCCTCGGCGAGCCGGTGGGCTTGCGGTGTGTACGGACTAGGGAGTCCGAGAGCTTGTAGGTGTTGCGGCACCGGGTGATCCATTGGGATCGATTATAGTGGAAATCCTTCGTGTGTCGAAGGCGGGGATGTAGAGTAAGGGTGCTCGAACCTCGAAACAAATCCCTTGTATTTGCGATTGCTCACTCTCTCTCTCTTTGTCTCTTGTTTATATCTTGCATGCTATTACTTATCTTATCTTTACATGCTTGATATATTGTGTGCTCATTGATATACTTGCTTGGGTTTGTTTGCTAACACTTGTATTCAACCAAGAGAGCCAACGTGGCACCTCAACCCATTCAAGGGGAATCTAGAGGAGTTTGTCCAGAGCCCTTCACGTGGAATTCGGCAACACTCTTGTGTTATACGTGGTGTTTAGTTTAAATAATTTGTTAAGGTCATAATTGCTTTTAGCTTCCGCGTTATTTGGCATTAAGTGTCCATTAGATTAGCCATCACCTATTCACCCCCTCTAGGTGAACCTACAATTGGTATCAGAGCTTGGTACTCTGATTTGGGTCTAACAACCTAGAGTTAAAGATCCTCATTTTTAGGCTAATCACAATATTTTGTACACACACTATGGACTTCATGTCACCACCCATGTTTGACATTCTTAACATCCATATATGGAAGGTGAAAATGTCCTTGTACCTCAAAGCCTTAGGTATTCATGTTTATCTTGCCACAACTAATAATGCATATTGTTTAAATGGTAAGAATATTGAGGCTAATGCAAAAGCCCTACATGCTTTAAGATCTACCCTAAATGATGATTATTTATTTAGGGTTACTAATCTTGATTTGGCTTTTGTAGTTTGGAATACCCTCATCTCGCTTGGCGAAAAAGATCAATACTATGCGGGGAGCGACTCGGATGTTGGAAGCGACCCTTCCAATGTGTGCTACATGGTCCAAGGGGATAACCCCCTTGAGGTAACTACCGAATCCGAGGATGAGGATGAAGAGCTTTCTACATTTTGTCAATTATTGCTTGAAAAATATGACATGATTAAGAAAGATAATAAAAATTTGAAAAAGAAATTTGATTGCATGCATATAGAACAAGATTCATTTAAATCTAAGATTGCATGCTTAGAAAAGGAAAATAATGTTTTGAAAAATGAAAATGTTTCCCTTATGTCTAAATTAAATGATTTGTGTGAAGGGAACACTATTTTGAAGGATAAAATTGATTTGGTGGAAAAACAAAGAGAAGTTATTTTTCAAGAAAATAAATCTTTGAAAAGAAAATTTGTTGAAAAAGAAAAAGAAAATGTTTTTCAAAAGAAAAAGAAAAATGATTCTTTATCTCATCATGCTTTACATGCCACCACTAATGAGATTAAAGATTTGAAAAATAAAATAGATTGTTTGAGTTCAACCTTGAACTCTTGTGCATTTAACCATACTAGGTTGGAGTCAATATTTTCAAAGAAACAAACTCCACACATTCACGCACAACATCATCATGCATATGCTTATGTTGCACGTCATGATCACACTCCTACACATAAGCATCCTAAGGTGTACACATGTACACATTGTGGCCGCAAAGGCCATTTAGCAAAATTTTATTTTGACAAGTTACATTTTTTAAATTTTGCTAATAAAAATGTTTGGGTGCCTTACAAGACTAACCCTCAAGGACCCAAAAGAAAATGGATACCAAAATCCCCACCGTGTGTTTTTGATGTAGGTGAGGGATCTCTCAAGACGTGAGAGACTTGGTGCCTTGATGGTGGGTGCACTTGAACTAAAAGGACACATATTTGGAGCACCGCTATCAAGGAGATTTCGGTGGAAAGACCACCAAGCTTGGAGCTTTGGAGTTGGTAACAATGTCTAAACTCCTATTTTTTTTTATGTTCATGCTTGCCCATTCATAATATTCATAGCATGTTCATGTTTTATGATTTAATGTGCTTCATGTGGTAAAAACATGCTTAGATGTAGTTTTTATCAAAACTTAGATTTATACATGTACAAATAGTGAGCAACAAATTGACTTATATATGTTTGCACTTCATGCTCATTTGTACCCACTATATGCATATGTATAGACTAGTTTTGATGATTCTCTCATTTATACATGCTTTGCCATTTTTATGCTTTACTTCATGTATATGTATTATTAATTCAAATCTAATAAATATACATGTATACCCGTGAGTCTCTTGCCTTCATGCAAATACAATTGATTGACTCTTTTATGTTTGGGATATGTATGTGTATTGTTAGGATTGGATAAATCATACATATACCTAGAAGTGTGTTTTGTTTTATGAAAATAAATTTTTATGATTTAAAAATGATACTCACACTCAATGTCTATTTTCATGAAAATGCTATTTACATGACTTTTGAACATTCACACTTTATTTATTTTGTCATGACTTTGTTTCATGAACATATTTTTTGAGCTTCATAGATCGAGTATCAATTCTTGTATTTGGTATGATTCATGAAAAACATATGCTTTGATTTCATGTTTTTGAAGGATCTTTAACTAGTTTTTCAAAAATTATTTTAACTAGTTAATTATTCTCCATTTGGTAGTATTTTTCAATGCTAAAATATTTTCAAATCTATTTTTGAAAACTCCACCCTTCATGGGAGGATGGATGGGAGATTATGCTCAAGTATGCTTTATAGTGAAAATCATTTTAATCTTGAACATATAAAGGGAGGCATAAGTTATGAGTCATATACTTGATTTACATTGTCATTTTCAATTGGTATCATTGGATCTTTTCAATTGGTATCTAAATTGATAATTTTTGTATATACTCATATTTTGTTTTCTTATATATGTATGTATCAATGTCAATTGGTATACTCATTTCATACATATATATGATTTTCATGTGCTTAACTTTCAATTGGTTCACATTTTTAAAAGCACAAAGTTTATGATGAAAATAAAAATTTTTGATCATTATGTTTACTATTGGTATCAATATGTTTCAACTTCATATTTGGTAAATTTTAATTGGTATCAATATGATTTACAATAATGATTATTTTCAATTTGGTATCTTAAAATTTGTTTGTTTTACAAAAGCTCTGATACCTTTAAAAATTTTGTTTAAGAAAAATTAAAAAACATTTTTTTGATTTGTATTTCTTATATGCAAGGAGAGCTTAACATCTCTTCTACATATAGATTCATGTTGAGTGTATTGTGTATTGAAGAGCTTGACAATCTCTTCTTTATGTGGTACACGTGTGTAGGGGGAGTTTCACATCTCCTCTTATGCATTACATATTATATGTTATTTGAATTGGGGCTTGTCATCCCTCTTTCATGTAATGTATATGTGTAGGGAAGTTACTTAACCGTCTTCCTCTTCATGAATGTATATCGCATATAACCTTTTATTGATATGTTTGATTTGACCCCTTATTGATCTCTTTGTTTATGACAAAAAGGGGGAGAAAGATTTGATGTTTTTGTTTTTACTTCAACCCCTTTGTTGATGATTGACAAAAAGGGGGAGAGGTATTTGGAGAAGTATTTGATATATGCATGTCTTCCTTGCTTAAGGTATGCATACTTGTGTTTTTGCTCATGCATACCAAATAAACAAAAGAAAAAGAATTTATGTTTATACATATATGTTTTGTTTTGCAAATAGGAAAAAAAGATTTTGTGATTTTATATTATGCCTATCTCCTTCATTTGCATACATGTTTATGTGCCTTCATTGCATATTTATTTTTTATTGTTTATGCATGAGTTAAGGGGGAGCTTCTTTGGAGCTTTACGTTAATCCATGCATATATAACTTCATGAGTTTTGTCATCATCAAAAAGGGGGAGATTGTTGGCCCAAAGGCCCATCACTCTAGTTTTGATGATGATCAACTCATGTAGTTATGTTTACTAATGATCTTGTATTTAATTAGTGACAGATTTGTTATCAAGATCTTAGTAGGTGTGGAGCTTCAACAAAGGATTTTAAGACAAGTTTTGGAGCTAGCACCGGTTGATTCACGAGCCTAAGCATCAAGACCACATCAAGTACTCAAGAGGAGTCGAGCTCGTTGGATCGTGTTGGACCAAGTCAAGATGATGAGAAGACTTCAAGGGAAGACTTCAAGATCAAGACTTGTGTCTAGGTATAAGATTTTTTATTTTTAGATAAAATGTAAAGGATAGAGTAGTTGGTGGATTGCTCAAGTATACATTTACACACACACTCTTGATAGATATGTTTTCATAAAAGATTTTTAGTTTTAGAAAAGAATTTTTACTTTGGAAAAATACTTTGGTTTTTGGAATTTCTTATATACATATCTTTTAACCAAAATCATGTTTAGAGCTTAATGTCAAAAACTTAGATATTTCATCTTATTTGTGTAGTGGATCATATCCATACACACTATGCTTTAATGAGTTCAAAATATCTAGTTTTTATTTAAAGGAGTTTTGAAAAAATAAGATTTTGGAAAATACAAGTTTTCAATTGAGCCAATATTTTCATATTACAAAAATAGTCCAAATCATTTATAACATGCCTTGATTTTGTGCAATCATGTTTGTTTATCAAAGAATAATGGTAAAACTATTTTTGTAGATTTTTAAGTATTTTATGGGATTTTATTTCAATCAAAAAGACCAAGTTTTAAATCCCAGTTTTTCAGTTTCTGGCTTCAGCAAGTCGACTAGTCGACTGACCAAGTCGACTAAGGCTGAAGTCGGCCCAACGGCTCGGTCGACCGACGTGC
Organism: Agave tequilana; assembly: GCA_038442645.1. Taxonomy (NCBI): domain Eukaryota; kingdom Viridiplantae; phylum Streptophyta; class Magnoliopsida; order Asparagales; family Asparagaceae; genus Agave; species Agave tequilana. The sequence goes on from JAVJIF010002656.1 coordinate 249,400, forward strand.
ACACCTTGACCTGGCAGATGGCCGGTCTGCCGACCCAGTCGACCGGAACTGAGAGCAGCGCTCTCTGTTCTTTTGGGTCGACCAGGCGGTCGACCGGAGGCTCCAACGGTCGGATTCTTGACCGTTGGCGGTCGACCGGGCGGTCGACCGATAGGTCTGACAGACCCCAATGGCTAGTTTTTGACAGCCTATAAATTTAGGGGTTTGGTCATTGTTTTCCATAAGATTTGAGGAGAGTTTTAGAGCCAGTTTTTCTTACCCCTTTCAAAAGGTTTTCTCCACATATTTGAGAGCAAATATTTCCAATCAAAAGGAGAGTTTATCAAGAGTGATTTAAAGTGATTCTTTGAGTTTTCCTCCACCATTCTCTTCCTTGTTTTCTCACACAACACTTGAGCTATCCATTGCTATATCTACCCTATAGGGAGTGTTTTTTGTTAGAGAATTTTAGGTGATCAAGAGTTGTGATCACCAAAGTTCTACTTTGTTCCTTTGAGAAGGCGGACGGTTGTGTTCGCATTGTTTCGGGTCCTAGTGTGGACTCGATTGTTTCGGGTTTGGGTGCGAACTCGTGTTTGAGGTGCGGCCTCGGTGAGTTGGTGGGCTTGCGGTTGTACGGACTAGGGAGTCCGAGAGCTTGTAAGTGTTGCGGCACCGGGTGATCCATTAGGATCGATTATAGTGGAAATCCTTCGTGTGTCGAAGGCGGGGATGTAGAGCAAGGGTGCTCGAACCTCGAAACAAATCCCTTGTGTTTGCGATTGCTCACTCTCTCTCTCTTTGTCTCTTATTTATATCTTGCATGCTATTACTTGTCTTATCTTTACATGCTTGATATATTGCGTGCTCATTGATATACTTTCTTGGGTTTGTTTGCTAACACTTGTATTCAACCAAGAGAGCCAACGCGGCACCTCAACCCATTCAAGGGGAATCTAGAGGAGTTTGTCCAGAGCCCTTCACGGGGAATTCGGCAACACTCTTGTGTTATACGTGGTGTTTAGTTTAAATAATTTATTAAGGTCATAATTGCTTTTAGCTTCCGCATTATTTGGCATTAAGTGTCCATTAGATTAGCCATCACCTATTCACCCCCCCTCTAGGTTAACCTACAAAGTCGAGTCTACTTCTTTAATCCCCAACTCACCTACAAAGTAAGAACCTAGGGAAAGCATCGCGTTACTCAAAGTAACAAAATAATCCAACGCCTCTACGGCTAAGGATAGAGGAAAATGTTGGCCTTTAAGCCCAACATAAGTCCTTGACAACTCATCATGCTAAGAGGAATAGTATGGTTAGTCCGACTCAAACAGTAGTTGGTAAAGGCATATCAAATCCGTTGACAGCTGAGGGTTTTCTAAAAATCCTATGAGACCTGTTCCCAGTTGATTCCCTCTCCAAAATCACTTACCAATCCCGTTCATAGAATGGTAAGACCACATAGAAAGGTAGTCTAACCTATCACGTTAACATTAAACCTCTGATAATAAGACTCTAGCCTACTCCTCGGTGGATAAAACTAACATCCCTGCAAATTTGGTAAACTTCTTCGGTGAATAAACTAGCTTGTCATTTTCTTCAATAGAATGACACGTCCAGTCAAATTACTATTACGTTCAAACACCTCTAACAGTAAATGAATCCTTGTCAAGTTAACATCACACCTCTGACAAGTTGCTTTACAAATCCCTATGGAGCTATCTGACATATAGTCTTTCATAAGATTTATATTTCTCAGCTCCCCAGTAAATCTCTAGTAGACTCTCTTCAAAGTCTATTATTTCCCACTCAGTCCCCGATGGACTTTCTTGGTTGTCACGTTAACAATACACCTTTGACAATTTCTTTTAAAAATATCCAAAGGAGATATCAATTTTTCACAAAATTTATAATCAAATCATCTTTCAGTCCAGTAGGGACCATTCCTTGTCATCATGTCCAGTTTATCACCTCTTAATGACAAAATTTTGAGCTTGGTGGCTTCTCAATAGGTTATGTCCAGTTTATCACCTCTGAACCAATAGATAACCAAGTCCTATCTTTTAGTCCGGTAGGGACTATTCCTTGGCCATTATGTCCAGTTCGCCACCTCTGAATGGCAAGGCTTTGAGTCTAGCAATTTTCAAACGATTATGTCCATATTACCTCTGAACCGACGGATACCTAGATCTCTTTTCTTATGGTACTTCAACTATCATGTCCAGTTCGCCACCTCTGAACAGATAAGTCCATAACTTTGTTCTCCTTCCCTCTATCAAGGTCAGGAGTTCTTACTGTCATGTTAATACGACTACCTCTGAACAGCGAATTGTGAGCCTGATGTCTCTTAGTTGGTTATGTCCATATTACCTCTGAACCAATGGGTGCCCAGATCCAATTCACGCTTGTAGTCCCTAATGGGCTAGCTGCTAACTTAATGCGACTACCTCTGGCAGCGGATTCGGAGTTTAGTGTGTCTTAGTCTATCATGTCCAGTATCACCTCTGAATAGACGGGTCCCTAAAATCGGATTCACCTTCATTTTGTCATCATGTCTAGTTCATCACCTCTGAATGACAAAATTTTGAGCTTGGCGGCTTCTCAATTGTCCAGTTTATCAACTCTGAACCAATAGATAGCCAAGTCTCCCTTTTTGCTTTATCATCATGTCCAGTTCATCACCTCTGAATGACAAAATTTCGAGCTTGGTGGCTTCTAAATCGGTTATGTTCGGTTTATCACCTCTGAACCAACAGATAGCCAAGTCTTCCTTTTTGCTTTGTCATCATGTCCAGTTCATCACCTCTGATTGACAAAATTTTGAGCTTGGTGGCTTCTCAATCGGTTATATCTAGTTTATCACCTCTGAACCGACAGATAGCTAAGTCTCCCTTTTTTGCTTTGTCATCATGTCCAGTTCATCACCTCTGAATGACAAAATTTCGAGCTAGGTGGCTCCTCAATTGGTTATGTTCAGTTTATCACCTCTGAACCGACAGATAGCCAAGTCTCCCCTTTTGCTTACTGTTATGTCCAGTTCGTCACCTATGAACAGTAAACACCCCGAGTTTAGTAACTTCTAATCGGTTATGTCTAGTTTGTCACCTCTGAACCGATGAATATCAATTCTTATCTTTCTTTGTCATTATGTCCAGTTTGTCACCTCTAAACGATAAGGCTTCATGCCTGATGATTCCTAATCATCTTTTATCTGTTACATTAATATTTACCTCTGAACAGTAAAGATCGTCAAGCTCTTTTCTTTCATCCTCATCTCAATATGATTTGAGTCGAGCTATTTCTCAAATTTGTAACTAATCCTATCAGTTTATCACCTCTGATTAGATTAGTTATACCATTATATACAACTTGAAAGTAAGAATTACAAATTCAGAAAATAAAACAAGTTGGAAATATAACAGAGGAGTCAAATAAAATTACTTTTTATTGATCGCAAAAGAGGGATGCATGGATACATGGATTACAAGTTACGATGGTGCTTCGTAAGACTTGATCCATTCTTCAAGGAGGGCCAGCCTATTCTTCCTCTTCTCAGCAGCTCTGATGAATGCCTGTGACCTCAACTCGGCCTCATTAAAGATCATTGTCTGGGACAGACGAGCCTCAATTTCAGCCAAAGTTTCCCTCTGTGCTAGCTCTTGTTGCAAGACTTCGTCATTCTGAGCCTTAAGCTGCTCTAGCCGAGCGATCTCTTCAAACGCACCGGTTCAGCCTTGGACAAAAGAAGATTGGCTTTCTTGATCATTTTCTTGGCCTTTTCAATCTTATTCTCGGCATCGAGAAGAGCATTATTAGAAACATTTATGGTGTCTCCAATTTCTACTTTCCTTGTCTCTAAGAATGTCAAATCTAAAGAAATTACCTTAGCTGTTTCCTGAGCGGCAAGATGAGCTTCACGCATTTTAGCAGTGAGGTGTTCAAGTTGTTTATTAACTAAGGAGTCAAAATCTGAATGGCTGAGACGGCGCCATTCATCTACATCACTCTCAAGCCTCTCCACCAGAAGCTCTAATGTGGTAACTTGGTGACCACCTTCAAAGTAGAGAACGAGGTAGTCGAGCCTTTCAAGACCAAAGCAACAGATCGCTTCAAGCCCTTATAAAAGCTGTCGACTAGCTCAGCCACAAATTTATTCTCGGCTTCAACTACTCCCAGTGAACAGTGGCCCCTGAAGGCAAATCTTCTACCGATTTCATTGACATAACTGTAGAAGGGATGGCAGAAGCGCTGGCTAGAGCAATATGAGGAATCGCCGGTGATCTTGGAGGAGTCCTCATTGAAACCAGTACACTAGCCACAATGAAAGTAGGGCTGGTGACTATTTCAGGAAGGGCTAGCTCGACAACCAGTGTTAGAAAAGTAGGACTGGTAATCACCTTCAGCTCCGTGGTTGGCAGGATAGGCAGCGATGGCAAAACCACTAGCATCTCACTTACCGATATAGTTGGAAGTGAGATTGGTTCCATAACCACTGTCCCCTCAGTCCCTTTTTCACTGACCGATTCAGGCTGATAAGTGGGCAGGTCATGATACAAAGCATCCAACTCGGTAGCGTCCGCTGCGGTCAAAGTACTTGCTTCACCCCTGATTCCCTCAGGAAGATTGGCTGGCTTTCTTAGAGTTGATGCATCCAAAGGCGGAACATTTGTAGCAAGACTTGGTTTGAGCAAGGAATAATGAATATCAAGAGAAAATTACTCTAAAAAAATCAAAGTATTATTGAAATATGATATTGCCTCAATTGCATCGGTCGCAGTTTCTCTCCGAACTTCCTCGACGGCGGCATCAGTCCCCTCAGGCTCCATAGAAAAATCTTTGGCAGAGTCAAGACGGACGGCCAGCCCACCTTTACTCGCCGAACCCTCTGTAGTCCATCCTATAGAGCTGGAGGCCAAGGGACTTCCTTTGGAGGTCCCAACCCCCGAAGGACCAACGTCAGCCGCGTCACCTCTGGAGTCTTCTGAGACGACGAAGTAGCTAGCCTCGTCACCCTCTTTATAAGTGAACAGAGGATCATAATAATCCCCTTGTTCTGCTACAGCCTCGGCTCTCGGTTCTCTCACTATCTCGGTTCCTGAATCATAGGATAAACGAATGAGTTGCATGAAATATATATAAGTATATATCGCAAGAATGGAACTGATCTTACTCAGGTTAGGAACAACTTTATCAACAGTCTGCCTCAGAGCCGACAGCTTAATGACTAACAGAGCGGAAGGAGGAGGCACCGCGACTGATTCACCCTCTGTAATAATAGTGAGAGTGTAGCGACGAGGCTTCTTCACTACCCTCTTCCTGCGAGATCCGCCTTACCGCTTTCGTTTGAAGTGGACGTTGGGATCTTCTTCTTCCACCTCCTCTACTTTCACGTCCTCCATGGGGGCAGTGCCTACCCCACCAGGAGCGTCTGGTGGAACCCTAACACCCGCGTCTCCCTCAAAGCGGGTACTTTTCGCATTGGAAGCCTCACTATAAGCAGTGGAGACAAACTCTCTGAGGCCTGGCACACAGACCTGCCTGCCCTCGCCTCTCTCGGTGACTTTCCGCTTAAGCCGCTAAGAGATCAATTTCACACCGAATGACTTAATAGAAAATCTGATTGGTGTGGAGTTCGAAGCTCAGTATCACTGACAAAACCCAAGAGTTGTCTGAAGATTCAGAGTCCTCAGTGGCATGCACAGTTGCGCCTCAGTACAGCCAGGGATGTAGAACCGCCAGGCACGAGCACCATCGATGAGGCTCCTCATAAAGGCCAGCTGGTGTTCGGGTTACCTACAAATAGCTGATCATACCCAAACTGATGAACAAACTAACTCGGGACATAGGGTTCCAAGTAGCAAGTATCCCCGCTCATGTACACCAGATGGGATGGGCGGATGCTAACTAGCCATTCGAAGACCCCCCGGCGCAGCGACGTCTGCCCATCTCCTATATCCATGAATTCTTTGCCATAACCTGCATCGTGAATGTAGGGAAAGCACCGAAAAAGATTGTAGACGTCATGCCGACACAGCAGTTTGCGAACCGCGGTCACATAAGTCCGTGATCACGAACATCCCGCAAACTAACGAAGAAGCGCCATCTGTATACCTTCTAGAGGCTCCTCACCGGCTTGGATAAAGGAGGGGTAGTGAAGGGCAAACCATGCCATCAAATAGGTGTATGGCAAACTGATCCTGGGGTTTGGTCCGTCACAAGGTAGGATAGTGCCTTTTCCCTTCTTCGTCGTTGGTGGCCTACAGAAAGCCTCCGTCAATGCACGAATGCCCTGCTGAATACAGTACACCATTACTAGGAGAAGTCCAAGGGAACGACCGTGGACTAGAGGAACAGCCTGTAATAAGACGGTCAGAAGAATGACGTTGCCAGAAGAAGATGGCACCACGCATCTCTTCAGCCAAACCGATAAAAACCCGGCCAAAAGTGCCCTCCGGGACATCGGTCGATGAGCCTGGTGATGGAAACTCCAGAGAATATCACCTTTCTCATAGGGTCCATCGTCTTCTTCTAAAATCATATCCTCTTGGGAGTGTTCTTGCATCCTTCGAAAAATGTCCTCGTCTGCAACCCCGCAGCGAGCTGCTTCAAGAGCATCTTCCAAGTTAGGGAACAAATAATTCCGCCAGCTCTTCGAACTGCATGAAGCTCCTTTATGGCTCCCATGCATACTCGAGCAAATGTAAAGGTAGCACATCAATTCCCGATAAGTCTCGAATAAGGCTGGCTCCTGTTTCTCCAGAAGTGCCAATTCCGCCTCGCACGGGAAATATTCTTCATATGGGAGAGATCCCAAGGGCAGAGCAGAGACTTCCCACATCTCGTACAAAGCCATGCCCAATTCGCCTACAGGGGTGAAGAAAGTCCCTGTAGCTGGGGCAGTATAACTCAAAGATAGCGTAGAAGTTCTCTACGCTCATCTGGATGTCGTAACAGGTTGCCCTGAATCCTCGTAGATCCTAATCTCTCCAGATCCTCTTCAAAATGGGCCAAGACATATAAGGTCAAGTCCCTCCACCAGGCCTTGAGGGGATGAATCCACCCGGGGTCCTGAAATCAGTGGCTGGATAATTACCACGAGCCTTGAAGAACTGGTTTCCAAAAGTCTGAGTCACGGCGAGATTTTCCCCTACTGGGATGTCTGGGAGAACGTTCCCAGGGTGGAGACCCAATACGCAGCGAGGAGGACCCGCCCTTGTATAATCGGGAGAAGGAGCTATCAATTTCCCCACGTGAACGGAGTTAGTAGTCTGAGACACTTGCCACTTCATCTTCCGAACCCTCGTCATGCATTGGAAGAAAGACAATGGAAAGTGATGCTTGCTAGATGGGAGATAATATTTCTCGCCATTCAGACCGAAAATCCACTGCCCTTCTCCGATCAGCAGCTGGTGATCGGTATCCGGCGCTATATCCCCGAACATAAACCAGGCTTCTGATAGATTCTCCGATCACAATCCTTGAGGGGAGGAGTAGTTAAGATGCTCCTCATAGTACGCTGATCTCCGGCGTAAATAAGGGCATCCCGACCAGGAGTGCTCCGCTCGCTGAATAGTGAGGGTTGCCCCTGGAATTGTAAGCTAACATTGCCATCCAATCCCCTGGCTATTCCGAAGAGACTGTTCAAAGGACCCGGAGTATAATGCACTGTAAAAACAGGAAGAAACTATATTAGTTCATCTGCCGAAAAAAAAAGAAAGCTAAAGCAAATTTTTTTTGCTAAGGCATAGCTTCGCTCTCCGAGCGAAGCTAGCCTAGCATTAGCTTCGTTCTGAAGCTCAGCTTTGCAATCTGCAAATAGCCTCGCACTCTGCACGAAGACAGAATGCAGAAAATATCCAAGTGTTAACTTCGCTCCAAAAGTTTAGACTCACATTCTATCGCTGAACAGAATGTGAAGAAGCCCTCAAGGGCTAACTTCGCCATAAGGGCACTGGCACCTAAAACTGTTCAAAGGACTTTAAGGTCCTTTTCCCAGCTATGCTTCAAGAGCTAACTTCGCGTCCTGCCATGTGATGGAACGTGGACAGTTCTAAGGGTTAACTTCGCATAGAAGCTTGGAGAAGAGACCATTCGGTTTCTAAATTTCAATTCACAAAATTGAAGGGGAATTAAATCCCCTAAAAATTCGTTGGATTTGAATTAAGGGAAAGCGACTCCCTGACATCACTGGAGCATGACAAATTACTTCGGGTTCATCATGAAATAGCCAGAAATTGGCTTCGAAAAGAGATAAAAATCTCTGAATAAAAGGGAAAAATCCCTACCCGCGATGGGACGTTCGATCACTGGAGGAGGAGAAGGCCCCTCTGTCGCAGAGGTCACTGCCTCTTTGCTTGCTCGTCTTTTGAGAGCCATGGAAGAACTAAAAAGTTATGAAAATCTTAACAAAGGAGAAAGAGAAGAAAGAGACTTGTTTCTCTGGAAATTCAAAGAGAAGTGATTCTCTCTCTCTTTCAGCCCAATCGGCTTTTATAAGACATAAAATGTCTTAAATTCGACTCCTCAAAAAGAGCACAGGCGGTCGTTTCAAATTAATTTGAAAAGGCGTCTAAGCGCCTTCCTGAGAAATCAGACTGCCAGCCCCACCAAGGGCTAATTTCGCTGTGAGTTCAGCGTTGACCGCACGCAACGCTTGAGTAACTTCGCTGAGAAACCTGCCTTAGCTCCACTAAGAGCCCATCTCTAGTTTCGTAGAAATTCCGTGCTAGCTTCGCCAGAAACTTGTTCCTGACTTAATTGAAAATCTGTCTTCAGCTTCGCTGGAAGCTTAGCTCCGCTAAAAACTTTTATTTCCTCCTAAGCAAAAGACTTACCTAAGCTAGTCCATTCCAGATGTTCTCGAATCGAGAAGGAGGGGAACAAAGTAGACAAGCAGAAAATAAACATTCTTATTAATTCAAAAGGGAAAATACATTGATACTACATCAAGATTGTCTTTCATACAACAAAATCTTTGCTCCAAAGGCATACAAGTTGTCCTATCTACTTCCAAGGTAATAACCCAAACTAACTGGACACGAAAGGCCTTCCTCCTGCACAAGGCCGTAATCCTTTACTTAATGGCATATTTTGCCACCAAGAAGCTGGATCTTCTTTGATGAAAATTGGCAAGAGATTGGGAGCTGGATCTTCTTTGATCAAAATTTGTAAAGGATTGGTTGCCACCAAAAGCTGGATCTTCCTTAAATAAAATTGACAAAGGAAGGATCCAAGACCTTACTGGTGACGTCCGCCTTCCCGAAGTGGATCATCTCGGATAAGCGACTACCAGCCCCTTCCCGAAGTGGATTATCTTGGATAAGCGACTGCCAGCCTCTTCTTGGAATACGCATCAGCTGCTCTAGAATGTTCCTCCTGCTTAGGATCAAAGTTTCAACTTGAAAATCAAGAGGCAAGTTTCTGGTCTCTTTCATCAAAACGAAAGACTGGCGAGTATAGTTCACTGCAATGCAAACAGGAAGCAAGTTAGTATTAAATCAGAAAGAGGGTAGAATGCTACGTCAAAATTTTTTGGGCGAAGCTATCCAGTTGTGCCTTCAAGACGGATTTCAGCTAAGCAGAAGATAGCCTCGCTTGAACAGTAATGACAGACTAGCTCAGCATAAGCCAAATCTTAGCCCCGCCCAAGGCAGTTAGGCTGGAGAAGCCTCAAAAAGGACCAAGTCCTAGTTTTGCCTATATGGTTAGGCCAGACTGGCCAGAGGGACGCAGTCTTGACCCTACCTATATGGCAAGACTGGTTCAACCTTGAAGAGGCCAAGTCTTAAGTCTTGCCTATATGGCAAATTTAACAGGCAGACAGATCGAGGCAGCGATTCTGCATGAAAAGAGCGAGAATACTAGCTTCGCCGAAAAGCTGGAAAATAGGGCTGAAACCCTTTTGTGAAAGTCAACCAAATGTAAAGACCAAGGGAAGTCAATCCCTAAAGTAGCTGGTAAAGCTAATAAAGTTAAGGGAGATAACCTCCCTAAAATCACTAGTGGTAAAGTCTCTGGATAACTAAGACTCACCAGCTCTTGGCCGGATAATGACCAGAGTGGGCGTTCTCACTACTTCAGAGACCTCAGTCTTCTTTCCTGGGCAACAAGAAGATGTTATAAACAAACGTTTCAGAAAGAGAAAAATTTGTTTCTCTGAGAAAGACTACAAGTGTCCTATTTATAGGCCTCATGGCCTGACCATGCAGCTGCTACTTCAAGCTTGGAGGCGCAGGCGAATTTAAGGCATTTAAGTGCTTGGCCTTGAGAAAGGGAATAGTCTCCCTTGGGAATGCGTACGAAGTTATTTGAACTTCAAAAAAGGGAATAATCTCCCTCGTTAATGCAAGAGAGGTTATTCTAACCTCAAAAAAGGGAGCAACCCTTTTCGTAACTCACAGAAAGCAGTTAGCCTCGGGAAAGGAACGTCGTTCCAGCCTGATCTGAAGTGAAGCCGCTCCGGGAGACCAAGCGCAATGCTACCCATAAGCGTGAGGCTACCCAGAAGTGCGAAGCTACACGGAAGTGGATGCAATTCTGTGGCGAACCTACTCCAGCTTGAAAGTAGGGCTAAAGGCGAAGTTGAGCTCAACCTGAAAGGTGATGTTCATACCCACACACCATCAAAGCAGTTCAAAGTATTTCAAAATCTGAGCCATTACATTTCAGATTCACGAAAACTTTGAAGGGGGCCTTGTTGACACTCTAAAAAAGATAAGATTCTTAAGTGGCCTATCTAACTTGTTGACATCTACGAAAGACAAGTGGCAGACAAGCCGACGACCAGTTCTTCACCCATCTCAAGGGGACAAGTTAGCAAACTTAAGACTCTACTGATCCAGCGAAGTAGACAGTAAGCCAAGATCATCCTTAAAAGCTCGCGACAAGGCCTAAGTAGGTCCAGAGACACTAAGTTAGCTCAACACTTAGTCTCGCATGAGCTCACGAAATAGATCTCAAAATCAAAAGTTGCTTAGCATCGCAGGAAGCTCCTTTATAGCCTCGCTGCAATCTAACTTATAGCTTCGCCTGGAAATGCTAAGTTAACTCCGCAGAAAGTTAGCTTCGCTTGAAGCACCACGCAGCCGCGCGAAAGGGTAACTGGTAGCTTTGCCATAAAGTTTAACTAGCTCCGCTGAGACTCTCTTTTAGCTTCGCCAGAAGCTTCTCCCAGCTCCGCTATGAGCTCAACGCATTGACTCCACTGCGAGTCCTTTATAGTCATTTTTGACTAATCAAATCTCGAGATGAAATCAAATCTCTAGATGAGATCATGTTGATTGAAATCAAATTTGGTAGTTACCTGCCATGATCTTTTGACTCTCCCAATCAGGTAAGAAGATCAGGAGAGATCTCTCAGTTACTAGAGAGGATCAAGAAGTATCCCACATTTAGTGGAGCGAATCCAGATTGGCGCTACATACTATTCCTAGCTTCGTAGAAGCTGATTCTAGCTTTGCGGCAATGCTACTTTCCAGATACAAAACAGATTGACTCAATCTGTTTCTAGATTCTCAAGGCGATAATACCCCTGTTCTCCCTATAAATAGCCTACCAGAGGCACGGAGAGAGAGAGGAGAGACAGGCCAAGATAGAGAGGAAATTAGAGATCTACTCTCTTGCTTTCAAGAATTTAGAGAATTGCTTCTTTAATCTTACAAGGATAAATTCAGGGTGCTAATACCCTAAGATCTTCCTCCCTCTCAAGGAATTTCTGGAACCATGTGAGAAGGAATTCTCAAGCGGAGGCAGTTCGAGAACCTGCAAGAGGGCTCCACCGATCCCCTATTCTCTGATTCCCTGAACCAGGCGAGAAGTGAGTCTTATTAGGAGGCAGTTCGATCATCTGACCGATCGCATCATCAAAGGGATAAAGTGATCGCGCGTTGATTAGATTCCTACCGGCACACTTCCCCAAAAATCTCAGAGGAGATCTACTTGTAATTTTTCTATTCAATTACTTGTAATTTAACTCCTCAACACTTTTTTTTGTAAGTTTTCCCCTTTGCAAATCAATGGAAAACAGGGTCTTCCTTTTGTCCTTTAATTTCATCCAGCAGTGTTGGCTGAATCTGAAAAGACATTAACTGTCCTGACTTACCAGTTCCTTGAACTAACATTAAGTCTAATTTAATGATCTCCCAAAACAATTCTTCTATTGAGTAAGTTGTAATAGTACTTTGTTCTCTGATTTTTTTCTCAAGGCATCTGATGCTGTATTGACATTGCCAGGATGGTACTGCAAGTCTATGTTGTAGTCTGCCATCAATTCAGGCCACCGCCTTTGCCGCATGTTCAGTTCTTTCTACGTGAAAATATATTTAAAACTCATGTGATCAGTATAGATCAATATCTTGTCCCCCAGAAGATAATATCTCTAGATCTTCAACGTGAAGTTACCACTGCTAGCTCTAAGTCACGAGTTAGGTAATTTTTCTCATACGGCTTCAATTGCCTAGATGCATAAGTTATGACGTGATCATGCTGTATCAATACACATCCTAGGCCCTTTTCGAATGCATCACTATATACAACCATCCCTCATGTCCTTGAGGGAGTATTCAAGATTGGAGCTGTAATTAATTTCTCCTTTAATTGTTCAAATGTTGCAGTACATTCTTCTATCCATATATACTTTCCTGTTTTTTCTGGTGAGCTTTGTTAATGGGGCAGCAATTTTCGAGAAGTCTTGGACAAATCTTCTGTAATATCCTGCTAGTCCAATAAAGCTTTTAATTTCTATTACCGTCCTTAAAATTGGCCAATCTTTTACTGCCTGGATCTTACTGGGGTCAACTGAAATTCCTTCTTTCAAAACCATATGACCCAAGAAAGCTATACAATCCAATCAGAACTCACACTTGCTCTTCTTAGCATAAAGTTGTTCCTGCTGAAGAGTCTACAAAACTATCCTCAAGTGTTCTACATGCTCTCTATTGCTCTTAGAATATATTAAGATATCGTCAATGAATAAAGCGACAAACTGATCTAAATATGGAAAGAAAACTCAGTTCATCAAAACTATAAAGACTACTAGGGCATTGGTCACTCCAAGGGCATGACTTGAAACTCGTAATTACCATAGCGAGTTCTGAATATTGTCTTCTGAATATCCTCTTTCTTCACCTTTAGCTGATGGTAACCCGATTGTAAATCCAAATTAGAAAATACTTGGGCCCCATGAAGTTGATCAAAAAGATCATCAATTCTGTGCAAGGGATACTTATTCTTGATGGTAACCTTGTTCAACTCTCTATAGTCTATACTTAACTGCTTACCATCATCCTTTTTATTTGCCAATAATACTGGAGCTCCTCATGGTGAAGCACTCGGTTTAATCAGTCCCTTATCAGAGTTTCTTGTAGCTCTTACTCAGTGGGTGCTGATTAGTCTCTAATTTTGCATATTGTATCACATCTTCACATTAATTTCATATTAAATTCTGCTAATAAAGCTTTGCTTGCTTGATTCTAGGTCCATGGTGAGCAATGAAGAAGAAGACCCTAAATCACCATTTAATTGGTGATTAAAAGCCTATTAAAGATAGCCATTGACCTAAAGAGCTGATTCTGTAAAAACTAGGGGCTGCAAACCAGAAACCGGGCACCAGAGCTGACAGGAGACAAAAGGGCAGCGCGCGGCTCAAAGCGCCGCGCGCGCAGCCACTTTATGGCCGCGGAAACGTGACTCTGGACATGTTTCCGCGGCCGTGCGGCCGCGGCGCGCGCGCCGCTTTGGGCCAGGGTTTGTCCCCTAGCCCCCTGTTCCCCTGGTGGCTATAAATACCCCCTTGGGTTCCAGAGTAAAAGATATGCAGAGTTTAGGAGTAGTTTTCATTCCATGTTATAATTTAGGGTAGCTTAGTTTAGGTTAGTTCTTCTTCCTCCTTGTATTTTTCATTTCTTGTAGATCTTGTATTAGGGAGAGAGAGTGATACATGTTGGAAGTAAGAGTGCTTTAATAGAATGTGACAATCTATGAAAGGTGCTCTCTTAGCTTATCTTTGTTTTCTTCTCTCTAATCTCTTTTACATGTGTAGCTAACTACTAACCCCCAACTTGCTAACTTCTTTTATGATAATCCACATGAATCTAATAGCCTCGTTTTGGCCTTGCTCTTGCAAGAGCCATTGATGGCTCATGATGATGGATCTAACTCTAACTTCCTAACCACTAACAAGCTAACATTACTTTACTCCATGCTTACTTTTAGTTTTGATGGTTTAAGTGTAACTTGAACATGTTTTATTGAGTTGGGCTATGATGAGTTACATATGAGTCATGCTTTGTAAAGCTCTTGAACCAAGGACTAGTGATGGCCAATGATACATGTGAGGCAACTATCACTAAGAGGTTAGAATGTTGGTGGAGTCATTAGTAGTTAGTAGCCATGGGTTTTCTTTCCTTTTCACTTTATTTTAGATATACATACAAAAATCACAAACATATTCTTTTTTATGTTTCTCACTTCTTTGTTTCACCATGCTTCTCTTTTCATTCTTTCTTTTCTTTTCTTTTCATTCCTTAAAACTTTGAAGAATCTTTAACAAACACGTGAATCAACCGGTAAATCTATCGCCTCCCATCCTTGTGGATTCGACTTGTTTTAGCCTCTATGCTATAACGGAAGTATCGAGGAAGCCAAAGCACACACACTTTAAATCTTAACTTCAAAACATACACTTTTTGTGCGCGGTTTTATCCCGATCAAATTTTGGCGCCGTTGCCGGGGATGGGAATGGTTTGATTTCACAAGTTTGCTAACTTTTTTCTTTGTTTTTTGGTGTACAGGTTAAAGTTTTAGCATTGCAGAAGTCCACACTTGCTCAAGTGTGGTTGTGTAATTCTTGTATATTTTTATATTCTGCTACTAATTTTTTTTATATTACCTGTGCACTGTAAATAATTGTAAGAACTAAAATACAGAAATTGGATGCTTTAAAACAGTTTAGACATTTGCATCTAGGCACGTGTCAATTTTTATTCCAATATACTGTATTTTATTCTTATGTTGTTGTGATACTGATAGGAGGTGTACATATTGCATTACATATAGTTAGGACAAACACTTCAGTGATTTACTTGCTTTTTTGTGTTCATCTATCTATATTGCACACTTGCACAAATTAAACTTAAGGGCAACACCCAATACAACATAAGGTGGGAAAGTTATTACCCTCCCTTAGCCCAAAAATCACCTCGCCACTCACACAACCCAAGCCTCTATAAAAAGTATTAGACGTTGGCCCCTAGGGACATCTCGGACTCATTTAGGAGATTGACCTTAGGGGAAAGTTGTTAGAATTTGACTCTTGCTAAATCGGTGTCTAAGGTTGAGGATTGAGAGGCGAAACCTCAAATAACAGTGGTTTGGCATAATTAGGCCCGTTGCTCCGACACGGATACCTCCCACTGATCTTGCCCCTACCTGACTGATTAACTCGTGGTTAGCTTCTGATAATATACCTCCCGTGGACAGTCTAACCAGTTAGGAGTCGTCTTGGTCAAAGTCAACCCTAGCATAGGCTTGTTTTCTTTTTCTTTTTCTTTTTCTTTGTTGTTTGTTTGTTTGTTGTGATATGGATTTTAATAACAACAATTCTTTCAATTATAATATGAATCCATATTTCACCCCGACCTCATTTGACTCGGATAACTCTGACCCGGCAATGTACAACATGAACCAACCATATATGTCGGGTTGGGATTATCCGAATCAATATGATCCATATCCTCAATCTTATGACCATAATTTTCAAAATAATTTCAACTCTTCACAGAGTTCATGGGGATTCACCTACCCCGAGTCAAATTTTCAATCATCTTGTCTACAATTTTCACAATATTCATTCTCCAATTTTGATTCATATACTCCTTTTCCTGAACCACCAATTGAAGAAAAATCATCATTGGAAAGGAGTATAGAAGAGTCCCTACAACAAATGCAAAATTTGCTCAATTCACAATCCTTCCCATATCAAACTCCACATATTCCTTTTCTAGAGCATCCAATTGAAGAAGAATCTGAGTTAGAAAAGCATTTGGAAGTCTTTTGTGATAGAATGCAAAACATGTTGGACTCATCATCTCAACCAAATTTTCAAGAGTCCTATTCATTTTTTCCAGTCTTACCAATTCAAATGAACAAAATTCAATACTGGACTTGAGTATGGAACCCTTGCGTGAGTCCGAAAGCAACCACAAAATCCGATGGACTCACAATTTCACCACAATTTTCAAAATCAACTTCCATACTCATCTTTTCAAGAAAAACCAATTACAAAAAGTATGGAAGACATGATTCAGACTCAACATTCTGTTATCCTGTCTGTCAGTAGGTTAGACTCAATAATGAGCAATCTAATCAAAGAGAGCGAGAAAAATCTTTCTTGTCAACCATTGACCAATTCTTATATCCCTAACTCTACTGATTGGACCCTTGAATCATGTCAATTTGGGAATCCAGATTCAATTTCAGAACACACATTCGAACTTGACCAAACTCCAAGTTATAAAAGTCACATGGACCTTCTGGCAAGTTATCCCTTCCCTGAAATTGAAATCGAACCTGAATGTGATCCTGAACTTCCTATTGGGAACTCCATTTCACATTTTGATTCAATAATAACCCCGGTATCTTTACTAGATTTTTTTCTCTATTTCGAAGTCAGCATTGAATCCTGTACCAGTACACCGTGAAATGGAATCACCAATCTCTCATGATCACACTTCATTCATGGGGAAAATATGTGAATATCCATTCTTTAGCTTGGACCCTGTTGTTGAACCAATTTCGACTCTCATTGTTGACTCTCGACTTGATCTAAGTCAACTTTCCGAGTCGGTGTCGGTTTTTATTCCTATTCCATTTGAGTCCAAATCAATCATCTCTCAAAATCACACTTCATTGTTGGACAAGAATGTTGAAGAAAATGACTCAATAATTATTTTTGAAAATTTGAAATTAGATGGGGATAAAATTTTCAATAAGACCATTCAATCAATCATTCTTTTATTGGGTCATGTTAGAAAGGTCATTGGTGGGTTCCTTCAAGTTCCACGATATCTTGATTGGGTAGCAACGCTTGGCCCAGTCAGACCACCACCGGAACCACCACCATGAGGTAATTGTCCTTCCCTCTCCATTTGCTTCATGTCTTTACACATTCACGATGCATTGAGGATAATGCGTGCGATAAGTGTGAGGGAGGATTTACTAACATAGTTAGTTTTACATTTTCTTTCTTTTACACTTCTTTTTTTTAAAAAAATTTACTCTTTTTCTTTTCTTTTTACAAAATTTTTGAAACAAGAAAAATAGTTTTGATTTATTTTTAAGAAAATTAAGATTATCTTAAGAATTAGGAAGACCTAAAATTATGAAATTTTAAACCAAGCCAAAATAATAGATCTTGTTTAAATTTTAGATAAGAAAGTAAGATTGAAAAGATAATTTGATCTTAAATTTTTTGTCTTAGATTTATGCACTTCACACTTACACAATTTTGAGATTGAAATAAAGACTAAAAATGCCATAAATATATATATTAAAAATATTATGATAAATAAAAATCACTTATTGAAGTTGGGTAATTATGTCTCAGGAAGCATGATTATTCATACCTAAAACGGTGGAAAAAAACAAAATAATCCCCTTTAGTTTTGTGGCCTTTTTTACTCGAGTCTTTAAGTCCGAGAGATGCTTTCTCATCTGGTGCCCTAAGACCATCTGGTTTGGGAGTCACCGGCTAAAAGCTCACTACCCGGGTAAATAAGAAAGCCTAAGAAAACTAAGAAAAAAAAGAAGGAAAAAATATATAATAATAATAATAATATAAATGGCATAAAAGTTAGAGTCAATATCCCAAAAATCTTCACAGTCCACAAAGTGCATATTTTCTAAGAATTTTATGAAAGATCAAAGAGTGAATTCAATTTTAAATTCTTACATTTAATTTATAACAAGATTTTTTTACATTTAATTTCCGGTTAACCTATGACCTTGGATCACTTATATTTTCACAAAAATACTTCAACACTTTTCTCTATTCCAAAAAGCGTCTTCAAAATACTAATATTTGATTTCTTTCTTTATGGATTTTGTGGGTGTAATCTGCTAAAAACTCTCAGGAGACAAAACTCCTCCTTTAGGAAAAACTTAGAGGTTTAACGGCTTGTTGCACAGGCTCAGTGCAATCGCCTCACTTGCGAAAGTGGTGTAATAATTCTTTAGTATTTTGTTTTGCTCGGGACGAGCAAAAGATAAGTGTGGGGGTGTGATTAGTCTCTAATTTTGCATAATTTGTATCACACCTTCACATTAATTTCATATTAAATTCTGCTAATAAAGCTTTGCTTGCTTGATTCTAGGTCCATGGTGTGCAATGAAGAAGAAGACCCTAAATTACCATTTAATTGGTGATTAAAAGCCTATTAAAGATAGCCATTGACCTAGAGAGCTGATTCTGTTGCAAACCAGAAACCGGGCACCAGAACTGACATGAGACAAAAAGGCAGCGCGCGGCTCAAAGCGCCACGCGCGCGGCCACTTTATGGTCGCGGAAACGCGGCTCTGGACGCGTTTCCGTGGCCGTACGGCCGCGGCGCGCGGGCCGCTTCGGGCTACGGTTTGTCCCCTGGCCCCCTGTTCCCCTGGTGGCTATAAATACCCCCCTTGGGTTCCAGAGTAAAAGATATGCAGAGTTTAGGAGTAGTTTTCATTCCATGTTGTAATTTAGGGTAGTTTAGTTTAGGTTAGTTCTTCTTCCTCCCTTGTATTTTCCATTTCTTGTAGATCTTGTATTAGGGAGAGAGAGTGGTACATGTTGGGAAGCAAGAGTGCTTGTAATAGAATGTGACAATCTATGAAAGGTGCTCTCTTACCTTATCTTTGTTTTCTTCTCTCTAATCTCTTTTACATGTGTAACTAATCTTTTCTCTCATGGCACTAACTACTAACCACCAACTTGCTAACTTCTTTTATGATAATCCACATGAATCTAATAGCCACGTTTTGGCTTTGCTCTTACAAGAGCCATTGATGGCTCATGATGATGGATCTAACTCTAACTTCCTAACCACTAACAAGCTAACATTACTTTACTCCATGCTTATTTTTAGTTTTGATGGTTTAAGTGTAACTTGAACTTGTTTTGTTGAGTTGGGCTGTGATGAGTTACATATGAGTCATGCTTTGTAAAGCTCTTGAACAAAGGACTAGTGATGGCTAATGAAACATGTGAGGCAACTATCACTAAGAGGTTAGAATGTTGGTGGAGTCAATAGTAGTTAGTAGCTATGGGTTTTCTTCCCTTTTCACTTTATTTTAGATATACATAAAAAAATCATAAACATATTCTTTTCTATGTTTCCCACTTCTTTGTTTTACCGTGCTTCTCTTTTCATTCTTTCTTTTCTTTTCTTTTCATTCCTTAAAACTTTGAAGAATCTTTAACAAACACGTGAATCAACCGATAAAGCTTCTATCGCCTCCCATCCTTGTGGATTCGACTCGTTTTAGCCTCTATACTATAACGGAAGTATCGAGGAAGCCAAAGCACATACACTTTAAATCTTAACTTCAAAACATACACTTTTTGTGCACGGTTTTACCCCGATCAGGTGCCATCCTGTATGGAGCTTTAGATTCGAAACTGTACCGGCATAGTATCAATGGAGAACTCTACTGCTCTGTCGGGAGGGAGTCTTAAGATCTCTTCAAACACATCTGAAAACTCATTTCAAACTGATACTCCCTTCTTCTGAATGTCAACAGTAACAATGTGAGTCTCTTGGCAGACTTGTGTTCTCCGTCAAACTGAAACTCAGTTTGATGTGGTATCTTGAAAATAATTCTCTTATTCCGATAATCAATAGTCGCATGGAATTTACTGAGCCAAGTCATTCCTAAGATCACGCCATACCCTCTAGTATCTAGTACGAGCATATCTACTGATAATTTCCTATTACATAGCTCTATTGTTCAATTTTTACAAATTCTATTAGAGATGTCTACCCCATTACCGGTACTAATCTCCCATTGGTTGTCTAAACATTCAACAAGTATAGAATGTAAAGTAGCAGTAAAACTATTTGATATGAAACAATGAGAAGCGCCAGAATCAAAAAGAGCTAGAGTAGGTTTAGAGCGTACCGTGATCTTATCTGTTCGACCTCTTTTGCTGTCAAGTCGTAAGCTTGTCCCCTTCCGCGACTTGCTGCAGTTCTGTCTCCCATTTGAACTGGATGGAAGACCTGTTATCGTGGAGGGAGAGGGACCCTCCTAACCATTGGTCCTGGGTTCCTCTGTCTAATGGGTGCTAGAGGTGCTGGTAAAGCCTGGTTTATTACCCTCGTTCTCTTATGGGGACAACCTTCTATTGTGTGGTCACCGGAACCACATGCCAGGCTTAACCAATTTGCCTACGACAATCTTTTTGAAAGTGACCTGGTTTCAGGTAATAAATACAAATAGAAAATGGTTGAGTCATTTGAGGAGGGGCTGGTCGAAATGGTCATCTAATCATCATGACTTTTGCAGCTCTAACTGGACCTCCTCTGTCCAATTGTTGAAATGGCCTCTTCATGGCCTGGTTCCTTATCTAGTTAAGTTTGTTTGTCTCCGGTCCTCACTCCACCTCCCGAGCTATAGTGAGGAACTAGGAATATATTTTCAGTTATTGGGAAATCAAGAGGACTTGAATATCCAAAACTCTGCTGAAATCTACTTGCTCGCTTCTCTTCATGGTCATCATATATGGAGCAAAACGGCTAAGCCTTAGGAACTCCGTGGCATACTCATCCACAAATTGGTTCCATTGCTCAAGTCAGATGAACTGTTCTCTCATCTTCTTCTAAGCTGTGGTAGGAAGAATCTATCATAAAAGCTCTTAGAGAACTGGTCCCAAGTGATGGGTTGATCCAATCTCGCTTCTTCGGGTAGTCACCAGGTTTTGGCTACATCTTCAGTTGAATCTTAGCAACCTCTACCTAGTTTTCCTCTGGGACCGGTGCCGCTTTCAAAAAGTCAGTGATGTCAATTAGCCATTGCTCGGTATTAAGTGGTCTCTCTTCCCCTGTGAATATTGCCGGCTGTAACAGCCTGATTCTGATAGTTGCCCGGCCTTTATTCCTTAGAAGCTGCTATAAATCCTTGCCGAAGGAGTTATGTCTGCTTCTATTGATTCTCCATCATATTATGAATAACCCTTAGAATATCTGCATTCTCTCCTGAGGGTCCATTCTGGGATTGTCTGGAGCTGTTACGACCCATCTTTCTATCCATATCTATGTTGGTAAAAGATGTCTGGAAACTGGAAAGCAAAAGATAGATGAATTTTAGGAATCAAGGGAAGGAGTATCAGGAAGGAATAGATAACTTTGTACATTATAGTTGGATTGTATAACTGAGACTCCTGCATTCCAATTGCAAATTAATATCCCATTAATTTGCTGCTTAGTTGTACCATAAGTGTGAGAGCCTAGGCTCTGATACCAACCTGTAACGCCCCGCCCTCACGGATACGGAGACGCTATTGCGACGTATGTACGCAGGACAGAAATATCCTCACATAATACGTTAAGCATCAGTACAGACCAGAATCAGAGTACGAAAGTGTGTAGTGTATATATATTCCAACATTAGAGTGTAACTTACAAAGTTATCACAGAGTGTGATATAATATTACAAGTACATTACATCATGGCCAGGTACAAAAGTAAGATTTACAGTATGTACAATACAAAAGTTGCTCACGAGCTCAGGGAGAATCCAGCAAGCTAATAGGAAGAGTCAGGAACAAAAGGAGCTGGGACTAGTCAGCCTACTCAGAGAGGTAAGCTTGATATTCGGTGGAGGGTTTCACTTCAATTCAAACTTCAAAACCTGAACATGCAAGTCAAGGGGGGTCAGAAACTCTCTAACGAGTGTTCATGTTAATGCCAAATGGCGTGCAGCTATAAGTATATATGTATCGATAAATCTGAATTAGAAAGCAGGCATCAAAGCCTGTGTCGAATGTACAGAAATCATAAGCATGCAACGAAGGCATAGACTGATGAAAGCAATTAAACATAAATAAATCTTTTATTACCATTTTTAATATTTATTCTTATTGCTCATCCTACCCATATGTCTAGGTATGTGTAATAGCGTCCTAGCACACATACATCTACATTTGAGTAACTCGAGGCTGTTATTGGAAACTAATGAGGGTATCAACAAACAATGTTTATAGTGGGTCTCATGCATAACCGAGACCACAACTCAAAATGTTCCGTTGCTGGTGTACAGAACCTACCGCAAGTCATGTAGGAGGGTCTTATAGGATGCCCTTTATGAGATGGTACCAAGAAGGAGGGAGCCAGCGCTCCCCTCGTTCACTTGTAGGCCCTGAGGTTGAACCGGAAGATTAGTTGAAAATGATATAAATATTTTGAAGAAAAGTGTTGAATGTTTGGGCTCCACTTTGAGCCAATGCACATTGAATCACACACGTTTGGAAACCTTAGTTCGCAAGAAACAAGGTCCATCTTTGCATGCTCACCCTTCACGGCATACACATGCTTTCCACGGTCACCACCATCGCACGTATGCTCATGTGTACACATGTACACATTGTGGCCGAAAAGACCATCTTGCTAGATTTTGTTATGATCGTATCTATCATGAAAATTTAGCAACTAATCTTGTTTGGGTTAGAAAGGATACTAACCCCCGTGGACCCACAAAGAAATGGGTACCAAAGACCACCTCTATACTTTTTGATGTAGGTGGGAGCTCTCGCAAAACGTGAGAGTGTTGGTGCCTTGGAGTGGATGCGTTCCGTGCCTAAAGAGAACCATTTGGATGCTTCACTCTCAAGGAGATTTGGTGGGAGGACCACCGTGATTTGGAGAACTAGAGATGCACCTTCATGAGTTTTGGTATCATTCTCTAACTCCCATTTTTATTTGCATGCTTTTCATGTTCATCTATTTATAGCATGTCATGATTTATTGTTCATTATGCTTATGCCATGTTTATTAGAATAGTGCTATACATGATTAGTTGTTGAGACACCCATGTTTAGTATGGACCCATATTTTGTGTTCTCTTTATGTTTTAGCTATCATGTTAATCATAGATTTAATGCACATGTCTTTGTCATGCAAATCATATGGTTGACTATGACTTTTTATTTTAATAATTCATGTTTTAATTATTATGTTTATCATGTTGGGTTATGATTCCCGTTTTATGCTTAATGATTTGATTACTTGTTTAGACGTTAGTTTTCATTAAGACTAGAATTTATACTTGCACATGTAGTGGGACACAAATAAATCTTTATATATGTTTGTACTTGGATGCTTATTTGTACCCATTAAATGTGCTAGTATAGCCTAGTTTTGATGATTCATGCATTTTAAACTTGTATTCCTATTTTGGATTTGTTTTATGTATATGAGTTTTCATTTCATGTATATGTTTATTTTGCCAAACCTTAAGATATACATGTATACCCCTTGAGTCATTTGCCTTTCATGCAAATCTATATATATGGACTCAATTGTATTTAGGGATATGTATGTATACTTATTGTGTTGACAATTCATACATATACCTTGAAATGAAATTAGCTTTGGTGAAAATTTAGTTTTTCTTGATTTCGTGTTTATTTGCTTAACTTCATGTATATGTCCATCTTGTCCAAACTATCATTTATACATGTACATCCTTGAGCCACGTGTCCTTATGCATATTTTTTTGTGGACTCATTATGTTTAGGATATGTATGTATACTTTAGTTTGTACATGACATACATATGCCTTGAAGTTTAAATCGTTTGGATGAATTCCATGTTTGCTAAGTGATTTCACATTTATAATGAATCTCTTGTTTTTAAGATGATTTCAATTGGTGATTTCACATCTTAGATGAATTTCTTTTGGTAATGAAAATCTTCATGTTTTCAAGGAATTTCATATGAGCCTAATTGAATATTTTCACGATTGATATGTGTCACATTACACTTGTACACTCACTTTATTAGTTTACTCATGATTTGTTTTCATGAGAATTTAAATGAGCTTTATGGACTTTGAGTGTTTAGTGATCATGTGATTTACATGTGTTTCATAAAAAATAATTTTGTTTTATTCCTTACTTGAAGGATTTCGTACTAGTTCTAAAAGTTTTCCTATAACTAGTTCGTATTCTTCACTATGGTAGAGATTTTCAAACAAAGCTTATTTTCAAACCTTTTTTTTTTGAAAACCCCTACCTTCTATGGGAGGATGGATGGGAGATCATGTTCTTGTATGCTTTATATTGAAAATCATTTAAGACTTGAACCATGATTGGGAGGTATAGTAATATGAGATATAAATTTGATATTATTGTTATTTCAATTGGTCTCATTGAATTCTTTCAATTGGTATCGATCTTGACATTTCTTGTATACTCATATGTGTTTGTATGTATGTATGCTTTCATTCCAAGAATATCAATTTCTATTGGTATCAATATTTTTTGTTTGTTTCCTTTCTATTGGTATCAAGATGCTATTTTTTGACATATTTTCAATTGGTACCTCTAATTGATTTTTTTTGTTTTAGACAAAAAGGAAAATCTTATTTTTTATTGATTCATTGTTTTGAACAAAAAGGGGGAGAAATATTTATTGAATTGATTTGGCTTTGCTTTTACCTCTTATTAAAAATTGACTCTTTGTATTAAAGAGAGAGAAGATTTTGTTTTGTTTTGGTTTTTACCCCTTTGTTGATGATTGACAAAAAGGGGGAGAAGAATTTGGGTTTATATATGCATATTTTTGTTTTGCATATATTAAGTTTAATTTAGCTTAATTTTAATTGGTATCTAAAGCATGTTTTGTGATTGGATGTTTTGTAATTGGTATCTAGAGTGTAATTGGTATCTAGAGCATGTTTTGTTTTAAATATTTCATTGGAATTGGTTTCTAGAGCATGTTTTGTTTTTGAACATTTCATTGGTATCTAGAACCCTTTATTATTTACGCATAGGTATGCATGTTTCATGTTTCATGTTTAAGAGCCTTCATTGCACATTCATTATGTTTATTTGGTTATGCATGAGTTAAGGGGGAGCTTCTTTGAAGCTTAACTTTAATCCATGCATATATAACTTCATGAGTTTTGTCATCATCAAAAGGGGGAGATTGTTGGCCCAAAGGCCTTCCACCCTAGTTTTGATGATGATTAACTCATGTAGCTATGTGTACTAATAATCTTGTGAGTTTAGTTTCAGATCTTTAATCAAGTTATTAGTTGGTGAAAGCTTCCACACATCTTTCACAAGTTGATTCAAGAGCCCGAGCGTCAAAGATCATATATAGCACTTGCTCGATGGATCAAGGAGTTTTGGGATCAAGTCGGCTTGGAGATTGCGCTCTACAAGAAGACTTCGGTACCATAGTTTTGTTTTGTGTTTAGATCCAAATTGTAAAGATTAGAATAGTATGATAATGCTCAAGTTCACAACACACACATTTCATGTTTCGAATATTGGTTTTTGGTTTTTCGGTTTTAGGTTTAACCGATCTTGGTTTTCATGAATAGATAGATCAAAACAAGTTTACATGGTTTAATGTATATATATGATTTGTTCTATATACATGCATGCTTTAATTTCCTAGAAAAACTTAGTTTTGACTTACTTATTCATGTGTTATATGTTTTGGTATTTTTGACAAAACATATTTGGAATTAATGACAAAAACTATGATATATATTTGTTTCATGTATATTGGATTTCTATCCATATACATCATGCTTCAAAGTGTTTAGATATCATGTTTTTATATTTGGAAGAGTTTTGGACAAAACGTATTTTCTATTCAAAATACAAGTTTTAGAAAATACAGTTTTTGGTAAAAATGATAAGACACAAAAATAGTTCATATTGATTGATATTTGAGCTAAACTTTTTACCACATGTTTATTTATCAATGCAAATTGATAAAACTATTTTTTGTGATTTTAGAAATGATAAAAGAATTTTTAAATATGTTTTAACCCAGTTTTCTGTTCCAGGCTTCAACCAAGTCGACTAGTAGCCTTACTAGTCGACTAGGGCTGAGGTCGGTCGACCGGTCCGGTCGACCGACGTGCACAATTCTGTGCACGTTTGGAGCCTCTGGGACGGTCGACCGGACCGGTCGACCAGACTGAGAGCAGAGCTCTCTGTTTGTTTCGGTCGACCGGGGCGGTCGACCGGTAGCTGCCAACGGGCAAAAATTGACCGTTGGGCGGTCGACCGGACCGGTCGACCGGCAAGGTTATTTTGGCAAAATCTGCTGCCAACGGCTAGTTTCCAGATTTGCCTATAAATACCCCATTTGCAAGAGTTTTTCTCTAAGATTTTTTGTGCAAATTTTTCCTTACTCTCTGGTGTTTTCACAGCAATTAAAAGAGGTTTTTGGATTCAAATTGAACAATCTTTTTGGTGTTTTATTAGGGTTTGAAAAAATAAAGAAAAGGGATTTTGGGAAAAGCTTTTGTTTGAACTTTACTATCTTTATTTTCTATTATTTCTCAAAGATTTTCTTTGAGTTGCTGGTTTCAAATCCCTTGGTTTCTCCACACTTGAGCAAAAATCTACTATCTTCTCTATAGGATCTTTGTGTGTGGGAAAAGAGATTGTTTGTGGTTGTTGTTGAACCACCAAGTTGTAAACCCTCTATACTTTGCTTTGTGCTTTTCCCTCTTGGGTTGAGGAGGTTGTTTGTGCAAGTGGTTTGTATCCCTCAAGTTGTGAGGTGATCCTTACTTGGCTTTGTGCTAATCCCTCGGGTTGTGAGGTGATTGTTTGTTGGATTGGAGTTGTGCCTCAAGGAGGAGGTTGTGTTTGTAAGGAGAGGAGTTGGGTACTCCTTGTATTGTGATTGCCCCAAATCCTCGGTGGAGGTTCCTTTGTGGGAGTCCTTTGTGGACAAGCTAGTGGACTTAAAATCCTTCTGGGTGAAGGCGGGGATATAGAGCTGGGTGCTCGAACCTCGAAACATATCTTGGTGTTTGCGCTTGTTCATTGACTCTTACTCTCTCTCTCTCTCTCTTTACTTTGTGCCTTGCATCTATTCATATTGCTCATACATACTTATATGCTTGGCTTGGTTGTGTGCATCTCTTGTTGAAATTGCAAATTAGTTTTTAATTCCGCATTGAGTTGACTAGATTAGCATAATCACCTATTCACCCCCCTCTAGGTGATCTTTCAATTGGTATCAGAGCTAGCGCTCCTGATATTTAGGTTTAACCACCTAGGAGTGAGATCTTGGTTTGCTAATCTTCATTTGCATTGTTCATTTGCACTCATTTAGTTTGCTCTCATGGATAGCCCTCCCATGTTTGACCATATTAGACTTGATGCTTGGAAGGCCAATATGAGTAGCCATTTGAAAAGACTAGGACATCTAGTTTATCAAGCCTCCACTATGGAATCATTCTCCAATAGTAGCAAGCATAAGAAGGCAAATGCATTAGCACTAAGAACACTTAGAGCATCTCTAGGTGAACATCTTTTACCGGTGTTTAATCATTATGACTCGGCTTTTGCAGTTTGGAGCTTATTGACGTCTCCCGAGCTTCCAAGGATTATCAACAAGATGAGGAGATCTAAGAGAGAAAAGTCCGAAGAACATTGCTTCATGGTCTAAGGGAAAAACTCCCTTGAGGTACAATCGGACACTCAATTAGATGATAGCTCTAGTTCCTATTGCCATGGTTGTTTTGAAGTTCAAACTTTAAATTTGGAACTTGCTCAAAAGCTTGAAAATTTATTGAAAAAACACAATCTTTTGAAAGGGGACAACCTTGTTTTGAAAAATGAATTAAAAGATTTATGTTCTAATTTTGAATTGGTTTTGCAAGAAAAGGAAGAGATCACTAGTGAACGTGACTCACTAAGATCTCAACTAGACCTTGCCCTTGATGAGATTGAGATTTTGAAAAACAAAAATGATTGTGATGATATTGTGAAGCACAATGAGGTTTATCTTCTAAATTGGATTTTGTTTTAAAAGATAACCTTGTTTTGAAAAATAAAATTGATTCAATTACAAAAGAATTGGATTTGGTTTTGAAGAAAAATGAATCTTTGAAAATTGAAATTGATTCTCATGTGTGCCATACTAGTATAGCTTTTTCTTCTTGCACACCTATTGCATGCTCCACTTTGTCTTCCACTATTGAAAATGATATAAATATTTTGAAGAAAAGTGTTGAATGTTTGGGCTCCACTTTGAGCCAATGCACATTGAATCACACACGTTTGGAAACCTTGGTTCGCAAGAAACAAGGTCCATCTTTGCATGCTCACCCTTCATGGCATACACATGCTTTCCACGGTCACCACCATCGCACGTATGCTCATGTGTACACATGTACACATTGTGGCCGAAAAGGCCATCTTGCTAGATTTTGTTATGATCGTATCTATCATGAAAATTTAGCAACTAATCTTGTTTGGGTTAGAAAGGATACTAACCCCCGTGGACCCACAAAGAAATGGGTACCAAAGACCACCTCTATACTTTTTGATGTAGGTGGGAGCTCACGCAAAACGTGAGAGTGTTGGTGCCTTGGAGTGGATGCGTTTCGTGCCTAAAGAGAACCATTTGGATGCTTCACTCTCAAGGAGATTTGGTGGGAGGACCACCGTGGTTTGGAGAACTAGAGATGCACCTTCATGAGTTTTGGTATCATTCTCTAACTCCCATTTTTATTTGCATGCTTTTCATGTTCATCTATTTATAGTATGTCATGGTTTATTGTTCATTATGCTTATGCCATGCTTATTAGAATAGTGCTATACATGATTAGTTGTTGAGACACCCATGTTTAGTATGAACCCATATTTTGTATTCTCTTTATGTTTTAACTATCATGTTAATCATAGATTTAATGCACATGTCTTTGTCATGCAAATCATATGGTTGACTATGATTTTTTGTTTTAATAATTCATGTTTTGATTATTATGTTTATCATGTTGGGTTATGATTCCCGTTTTATGCTTAATGATTTGATTACTTGTTTAGATGTTAGTTTTCATTAAGATTAGAATTTATACTTGCACATGTAGTGGGACACAAATAAATCTTTATATATGTTTGTGCTTGGATGCTTATTTGTACCCATTAAATGTGCTAGTATAGCCTAGTTTTGATGATTCATGCATTTTAAACTTGTATTTCTATTTTTGGATTTGTTTTATGTATATGAGTTTTCATTTCATGTATATGTTTATTTTGCCAAACCTTAAGATATACATGTATACCCCTTGAGTCATTTGCCTTTCATGCAAATCTATATATATGGACTCAATTGTGTTTAGGGATATGTATGTATACTTATTGTGTTGACAATTCATACATATACCTTGAAATGAAATTAGCTTTGGTGAAAATTTAGTTTTTCTTGATTTCGTGTTTATTTGCTTAACTTCATGTATATGTCCATCTTGTCCAAACTATCATTTATACATGTACATCCTTGAGCCACGTGCCCTTATGCATATTTTTTTGTGGACTCATTATGTTTAGGATATGTATGTATACTTTAGTTTGTACATGACATACATATGCCTTGAAGTTTAAATCGTTTGGATGAATTCCATGTTTGCTAAGTGATTTCACATTTATAATGAATCTCTTGTTTTTAAGATGATTTCAATTGGTGATTTCACATCTTAGATGAATTTCTTTGGTAATGAAAATCTAGTTTTTCAAGTTTTCATGTTTTCAAGGAATTTCATATGAGCCTAATTGAATATTTTCACGATTGATATGTGTCACATTACACTTGTACACTCACTTTATTAGTTTACTCATGATTTGTTTTCATGAGAATTTAAATGAGCTTTATGGACTTTGAGTGTTTAGTGATCATGTGATTTACATGTGTTTCATGAAAAATAATTTTATTTTATTTCTTGCTTGAAGGATTTCGTACTAGTTCTAAAAGTTTTTCCTATAACTAGTTCGTATTCTTCACTATGGTAGAGATTTTCAAACAAAGCTTATTTTCGAACCTTTTTTTTTTTGAAAACCCATACCTTCTATGGGAGGATGGATGGGAGATCATGTTCTTGTATGCTTTATATTGAAAATCATTTAAGACTTGAACCATGATTGGGAGGTATAGTAATATGAGATATACATTTGATATTATTGTTATTTCAATTGGTATCATTGAATTCTTTCAATTGGTATCGATCTTGACATTTTTTGTATACTCATATGTGTTTGTATGTATGTATGCTTTCGTTCCAAGAATATCAATTTCTATTGGTATCAATATTTTTTTGTTTGTTTCCTTTCTATTGGTATCAAGATGCTATTTTTTGACATATTTTCAATTGGTACCTCTAATTGATTTTGTTTTTGTTTTAGACAAAAAGGAAAATCTTATTTTTATTGATTCATTGTTTCGAACAAAAAGGGGGAGAAATATTTATTGAATTGATTTGGCTTTGCTTTTACCCCTTATTAAAAATTGACTCTTTGTATTAAAGAGAGAGAAGATTTTGTTTTGTTTTGGTTTTTACCCCTTTGTTGATGATTGACAAAAAGGGGGAGAAGAATTTGGGTTTATATATGCATATTTTTGTTTTGCATATATTAAGTTTAATTTAGTTTAATTTTAATTGGTATCTAAAGCATGTTTTGTGATTGGATGTTTTGTAATTGGTATCTAGAGTGTAATTGGTATCTAGAGCATGTTTTGTTTTAAACATTTCATTGGAATTGGTATCTAGAGCATGTTTTGTTTTTGAACATTTCATTGGTATCTAGAACCCTTTATTATTTATGCATAGGTATGCATGTTTCATGTTTCATGTTTAAGAGCCTTCGTTGCACATTCATTATGTTTATTTGATTATGCATGAGTTAAGGGGGAGCTTCTTTGAAGCTTAACTTTAATCCATGCATATATAACTTCATGAGTTTTGTCATCATCAAAAAGGGGAAGATTGTTGGCCCAAAGGCCTTCCACCCTAGTTTTGATGATGATTAACTCATGTAGTTATGTGTACTAATAATCTTGTGAGTTTAGTTTCAGATCTTTAATCAAGTTATTAGTTGGTGAAAGCTTCCACACATCTTTCACAAGTTGATTCAAGAGCCCGAACGTCAAAGATCATATATAGCACTTGCTCGATGGATCAAGGAGTTTTGGGATCGAGTCGGCTTGGAGATTGCGCTCTACAAGAAGACTTTGGTACCATAGTTTTGTTTTGTGTTTAGATCCAAATTGTAAAGATTAGAATAGTATGATAATGCTCAAGTTCACAACACACACATTTCATGTTTCGAATATTGGTTTTTGGTTTTTCAGTTTTAGGTTTAACCGATCTTGGTTTTCATGAATAGATAGATCAAAACAAGTTTACATGGTTTAATGTATATATATGATTTGTTCTATATACATGCATGCTTTAATTTCCTAGACAAACTTAGTTTTGACTTACTTATTCATGTGTTATATGTTTTGGTATTTTTGACAAAACATATTTTGGAATTAATGACAAAAACTATGATATATATTTGTTTCATGTATATTTGATTTCTATCCATATACATCATGCTTCAAAGTGTTTAGATATCATGTTTTTGTATCTTGAAGAGTTTTGGACAAAACGTATTTTCTATTCAAAATACAAGTTTTAGAAAATACAGTTTTTGGTTTTGGTAAAAATGATAAGACACAAAAATAGTTCATATTGATTGATATTTGAGCTAAACTTTTTACCACATATTTATATATCAATGCAAATTGATAAAACTATTTTTGTGATTTTTAGAAATGATAAAAGAATTTTTAAATATGTTTTAACCCAGTTTTCTGTTCCAGACTTCAACCAAGTCGACTAGTAGCCTGACTAGTCGACTAGGGCTGAGGTCGGTCGACCGGTCCGGTCGACCGACGTGCACAATTCTGTGCACGTTTGGAGCCTCTGGGACGGTCGACCGGACCGGTCGACCGGACTGAGAGCAGAGCTCTCTGTTTGTTTCGGTCGACCGGGGCGGTCGACCGGTAGCTGCCAACGGGCAAAAATTGACTGTTGGGCGGTCGATCGGACCGGTCGACTGGCAAGGTTATTTTGGCAAAATCTGCTGCCAACGGCTAGTTTCCAGATTTGCCTATAAATACCCCATTTGCAAGAGTTTTTCTCTAAGATTTTTTGTGCGAATTTTTCCTTACTCTCTGGTGTTTTCACAGCAATTAAAAGAGGTTTTTGGATTCAAATTGAACAATCTTTTGGTGTTTTATTAGGGTTTGAAAAATCAAAGAAAAGGGATTTTGGGAAAAGCTTTTGTTTGAACTTCACTATCTTCATTTTCTATTATTTCTCAAAGATTTTCTTTGAGTTGCTGGTTTCAAATCCCTTGGTTTTCTCCACACTTGAGCAAACATCTACTATCTTCTCTATAGGATCTTTGTGTGTGGAAAAGAGATTGTTTGTGGTTGTTGTTGACCCACCAAGTTGTAAACCCTCTATACTTTGCTTTGTGCTTTTCCCTCTTGGGTTGAGGAGGTTGTTTGTGCAAGTGGTTTGTATCCCTCAAGTTGTGAGGTGATCCTTGCTTGGCTTTGTGCTAATCCCTCGGGTTGTGAGGTGATTGTTTGTTGGATTGGAGTTGTGCCTCAAGGAGGAGGTTGTGTTTGTAAGGAGAGGAGTTGGGTGCTCCTTGTATTGTGATTGCCCCAAATCCTCGGTGGAGGTTCCCTTTGTGGGAGTCCTTTGTGGACAAGCTAGTGGACTTAAAATCCTTCTGGGTGAAGGCGGGGATGTAGAGCTGGGTGCTCGAACCTCGAAACATATCTTGGTGTTTGCGCTTGTTCATTGACTCTTTCTCTCTCTCTCTCTCTTTACTTTATGCCTTGCATCTATTCATATTGCTCATACATACTTATATGCTTGGCTTGGTTGTGTGCATCTCTTGTTGAAATTGCAAATTAGTTTTTAATTCCGCATTGAGTTGACTAGATTAGCATAATCACCTATTCACCCCCCCTCTAGGTGATCTTTCAATATGAACATATATTGATATCCTCAGGTTTCCCCGACCCGGTGTAAGTTGTTCTATTTTATAGTTTATTAGATAATTATCAGATTACAGGAATGTGCAGGAGCTCAGGTGTACATGAGTACTATTAGGAGATTAGGTTAACATTCCTGTAAGTGATAATTACAAGTCAGGTATAACCTATTGGATGGCAGATGATAGTAATTAGGTGTCAAGTGGTAACATGCCAGAGGTCAGGTGTCAGGTGATAGCATGTCAGAGGTCGAGTGATAGCATGATAAACAATAGGAAATATTAACCGTTAATGCAGCCAGCTAATAAGCAACTGAATATTCAAGCGAAGCTAAGCAGTATTGGAGGCACGGACAGCGAATAGTGTTTAATCACTAAAGCGCTTGACGGAGCTACCGGAACGACTCGACTTAAAATGCGAGTGTAAAATCTGGCAGAGTTTCGCCTAGACGAGTCTAATGATAAAGCGCTGAGTGCTAAGAATGCCAAACTAGGCGGAGCATAAGAGATCTGATAGTCTAAGCGCACTCCTCTTTCGAGAGAGTGGGCGAGAGGCACTCGGGGTCTAAGTGCTCTCTTGGTAGCTACCACGAAACTCATAATGGTACAGGCCTAAAACCAATTGGATAGCCAGTGCAGGAGTAGACAGAAACTCAGAGTTGGTACAATGGTATATTCAATGTTAGTACCAGACGAGCATGCATATAAGCGTTGTAATATCTAAACTACCATAGAGTAGTGAAGGCCGGAGGCCAAGTACGCTCGGGGTCTAAGCGCACTCTCGGTTGCTACTACGAAACCCATCAGGGTACAAGCCTAAAACTAATTAGGTAGTCAGCCCGGGAGTGGGTAGAAACCCAGAGTCGGTACAAAGGTACCTGCACGTGATGTTCTACACTATTACAAGCATTACAGTATATCAGTCAGGTATAAGTCAAGACATGTCTGCAGAATACCACACATTCACCCGTACAATCACACCAGACTGGTACAAATTACAACACAATACCAATTCTAATACAAGTCCAATTTTGTGAGGAAAGTCACTCGCCTAAAACACCAGTTTTAAAACTTCGGGCGTCCGAATTCCCGAGCAAGGAAAAACAAGAAGCGAGAGAATGAGGGGGGCTTGGCCCTATAGTGGCTGCTGGCCCTTAGGGTGGTGCGCCACCTCATGGTGGTGGCTGGCCATGAGAGGGAAGAAAGAGAGAAGAGAGGGTGAAGGTGAAGGTGTTGGAGTAGGCGGTGGTAGTATTTGGTGGAGTTGGATTTTGGAAGGAGAATGAACAGAAAATTGAAGGAGGTGAAAATGATGGTGATGTTGGAGGTTGAAATAGGGGTGGAGGTGGTGAGTGGTGGTGAGAGTGGAGATGGTGGTGATGAAGAAGAATAAAAGAGGTGGCGGTGAAGATGGGGTTGTGATGCTGATGAAAATAGTGTTGGATAAGGTGGTGGAATTGTCACCGGAGTGATTGCCGGAGGGGTTGTCGGCGAGGTGATGGCCGGCCTTCAATTTGGGGTGGTGGCCAGCCTAGGTGAGGGGGTATGGAGGTGTTTTTTTTGTAGAGGGTTTTCTATAAGGGGTGGTAATTTTGGAGATGGAGAAGGAAATGAGCAGTATGGTGGAGTTTTGGAGTTTGTGGTGGATAAAATGGAGATGGAAGAAGGAGAAGACGATGGTAGAGTATTGTAGGTGTTGTTGTAGTTGCAGTGAAGATAAAGGAGGAGTTAGTTGTTTTAAGATTTTGATGAAGAAATGAAAAGGAAAGGGAAGGAAAGGGGGTTGTATTTGGAGTTAGAGTTATAGGAGAAAGAGAAGGGTTTGGGTTTGGGTTTCTTTGTAAAATGGAGAGGGAGTGAGGTGGCTTGGCTAGCCATGGTAATGGGAGAGGGGAGTTGAGTGGATTGAGATATTTTGGATGAGATATTTGGAGGAGGCTTGTAGAATGTAATAGAAGAATGGAGAAGTTTTTAAAATATGGTGGAAGGAAAAGAAAGAAAGGAAAAAAAAGAAAAGAAAAAAAAAAGAAAAGCAATTAGATGAAAATGAAAAATAATGGAATGGTGAAATCCTGGGTTTTGTCGCGGATGCTGAAACTTTCAAAAAAATACCAGAATCGTCCGAAATACAAGTATCTTAAAATAATTCTCAAAAATTCTAAAAAGTAATGAATATTATTCTAAGAATTATGATGAAATCCATTTCAAGAAATTCTTTATGATTTTTAAATTAAAAATCCTGAAATCGACCGGCGATATCGGTCGACACCAAATCTAGTCGAAATCTGTTAAATTCTGAAAATTCCTAAAAAATGTATTAAGATAGTAAATATTATTCTAAGAAAATACGTGAAAACAATTTCTAAAAATTCAACTCTATTTGTAAATTAAAATTTCAGGAATAAACCAGCGGTACTGATTAATCCCGATTTTAGGGTTTTTATAAAAATAATTCAGAAAAATCATGAAAATTCTAATATATTGGAAAATAGTGTTTGAAACTAAAATCAGTCGAATCTAATTACCAAAGAGGTCAAATCATGCAGTACTGCTATACGAGCAAAAATAAATAAGAGAAAATATACGCTCGTAAAATCGGGAACTTATCTGAGAATGTATTTTGAGGATGGGGTGTTACATCTTCAGAGCGGAGTGGACTTCAGAGTAAAAGAGGTATTGAGGAGGTCGGGTGTAGCATAAACTTGAAAGGGTAGCTACTGATGTACCTCAAAGAATTGGAAGGACGAGGACACATGTTGAAATCTTAGAAGGGATCAAATTTTGACCACTACAACAATTATCAAAAATCGTATATTATATTCTATTATTTTATTACATGATTAAAAACAATCATATTCAATCTTCTTAATTCAATAAGTGAACGTACGCATTAGAAGAAGAAATTATTTTTTTATCTCCAGATGATCAACAGTTTTTTCAAAGATAGTTGGTCTAAACTAAACACTAAATACAAATTCTAAATTTTTTTAAAAAGAAAAACTAACTCTAGTTTTTTAAGCCCCAACTCTACATCAAATATGCTAATTGCTAACCATTAAAATTTCTAGTTCATTCAATTGGTCTTCAATTTTTTGAAGTAAAAATGGTAAATTGCTGGCATCAAATATCACAATTTGAACTTTTAAGGTAAGAAAGAAAAAACTTAACCTTTTGGGCTTTGTGTTTGAAAGATCGAATCATGACTTTTTTGTTCTGTTCTCACCGTCTTCGGGGCTGTTTGGATTCAAGAAAGTGGGCGGAGGAAGTATCATTTCTCACTTTCGTTGTCCATCAAAACACCGTAAAAAGAAAATGGGAAAATTCTTTATCTTTTTCTCTTTTCTTTTTTGCACAATCATTTCCTCACTTTCAGGGTGCTACGGTTAATTTTGTGATCATGTAAATCTCTTTTATAATAAGTTGTAACTCAAAGCAGTTTATTTTGTGGTGATATAAATCTCACTTGCATTCTAATTGCACTCCAATTTTTTATAGTTAATTTTTATTTTAAAATTATTTTACGGTCAACTTTGTAGTCAAGTTTTTCATTTTCACTTCCGCATTACTAACCAAACACTGACAAATACAATATACTTTTCTACTTTCACTTCTCAACTACCAACCAAATACTTGAAACACAAATTCTCATTTTTTAAAAAAAACATACTTCTCACGTCCTAACTTCCGCCCACTTCTTTGAATCCAAACAAACTTTACGTCAAGAAAAGTCAATGTTCTTTCTCGTAAACATCGTCGTCACTCATCCTCCATCATCAACCACACAATTGTTGTTAATGATGGAGAATTCGGTGTTAGAAATTGATTGTAAAAGCAGTGTTTAAAAAATCGGAGCGGACCGGACAATCAGACTAGAACCGGTAACTTGGCCAGTCTGGTTCCAGGAAAGGTTAAAAAATCCGCTCGGACCGGTTGGCTCAGCCAAAAGCCGAGTCAAACAATCCAGGTCCACTGAACCACGGTTCATAAAAATGAATGAGTTTAGTACGTAAAATTCTAATTACACTTGTTTTCATTAGAATTTGAACTTATGTCTGGAGAAGAAGATAGTAACTTCGTTCTTTCAACCAACTTTAATGACTTATATTATATTATTTATATAAATTGCATATATGTAAAAGGTTATGTTTTCACTTAAGACCCTGTTTGAACCTCATAAAAAAACAAAACCGCCTATCTTAATGGCTCGATGGCTGGTTCGGTTCAGACAACATTCCTTACAAGTTAAGAGAGACTAAACTGATAGAGAATTTGGTCCGGGACAATGAGAAAGTTTGGTGTTTATTTTTTGGAAAATTAGTGGGTTTCGGGTTTTGAAACTAGAAACCTGGTGGCTTAAAACTTTTTCCTAGAAAAAACAAACTGGACATGAGCATAGACCCGAACCGGTACGGAATTAGTACGGGGGCGCAACCAATGCGAATCCTGCCCGTATTGATGCGAATCCAAGGGCGATATCAGTATGAGATTGATTTGGGCGAACCTGTGCTTCACAGAGAACTGGTGAGGTAGAAAAAGAATTTTGAAGTTTTCACATGGAGTAATGCTCTGAGCTCTGACTCAAGTAGTAACACTCCTCTCCCAAGGAAGGGAAGTCTCCGGATCGATTTGATAATTGTTCAATGGAGAGTTGCTTGAATATAATTAACAGAGTGACTTGCCTTTCCAAAAACAAAGAAAAAAAGGCCGTATAGTCAATGACAGTGACTAAGGGCCTTTTATTTGTTAAAGTGAATAAAAGAAAGATGGAAGAAGAGAGGAGGAAGAGAATGAGAGGAAGTTGGAAGAGAGGACACTTGTTTGTTTGTCTCGATTCTAGGAGACAGACAGTGGAAGGAAGAGGGGAAGCGGAAGGAAAAGAAAAGGGAAATGAAAAATTACCTTTCGGCATCAATCCGCTAGCTCCGCTCACTCTTTAGCTCAAATCAAGCGGAAGACTTCTTCCTCAATTCCGGAAAGGAGAACGACACGTTGGCATCATGTCGGAGTTCTTCAGCTCCTCTTCTCAGTAAATCAAACATCAGAGACGGAAGAAAACCCTCTTTATGGGTTCTTTCTTCAGCTGTGACCAAACAAACATGCCCTTAATTGGAACAAACTTAAAAAAAATGATTTTTTCTTTGTCTTTTTCTCCCCATTATAGTCATATTCGTTTCATGGCTCAACTTAGTTTTTCTCAATTTTTAACTGTAGCTATCTTAAATGCCCCTAGCTTTCCACAAATTCATTTCTACACCATAGAAGTACAAAAAGAAGGGGAAAAAAAAAAAACTACTCTCTCTTTCTC
This sequence comes from Agave tequilana, assembly GCA_038442645.1. Lineage (NCBI taxonomy): Eukaryota > Viridiplantae > Streptophyta > Magnoliopsida > Asparagales > Asparagaceae > Agave > Agave tequilana. The sequence continues at coordinate 287,745 of JAVJIF010002656.1, forward strand.
CATCTCTCTTGCTCTCTCTCTCTCTCTTTCTCTCTCTCCTCTTTCGACCTAAAAAAAAAACAGTGCCCCCTCTCTCTACTTTAAGAATTTATGTTCCTAATCCTGTTAGACTCCTTTAATGTCAAAACCTCATAAAAGCTCTAATAGTATTCAGGCTTTGACATCTCAAAACCCCACAAAAGCCTTAAACTATCCTATTCCTCGAAGTTTCTCAGCAACTTTCACGACAAATTTGGCAATCTGAAGGTATCTCTAAACTTGAACCTGAGCCGTACAAATAATTTTCATTCGCCTTTTTTGTTTGTTAGTTCTTTGTGCACTGCTACTGATTTCTGATAACTAACAACTGATAACTATTAACTAATATCTGATGAAGAAAACTGGAGATATAGAGCCACTAATAACAACTGTCTCACTTATAACTAGTAAATGATAACTATCGTTCAACTCTGCAGATATAGAGTCACCGATATTAAGAAATCACCATCACAATATATCTTTATATATATAACTGAATAACAACAATAATTAGGACCCAATCATGAAGTGAACTACTGCATATCTTCGAGATCAAGCTAAAATCAACGATGCCGAAATCATAACTAAAGAGTGGGACATCCTCTAACAACATGAAATTTAGAACAATATACATCTACTACTCAACATTAACAAACTCATGCATACTCAAACAAAATAATCCGTGGGTAAATCCGAAAATCCTTGCTTCTAATAGTCCAAAATCAATCTCATAGTACACATCGAAATCAAAGATAAGATATTCACATGCATGATCATAATCTAACTATTATCAATCTCATCGAATACTAATCAAAATGCAATGTAAATCTCAGGTCAGATCTAACTCTAAATAAATCTATATAAAAATCTAACCATCAAAATAATAAAACCCTGTCATGCCTCGCTTTCCAAAATACGCTGGAGCGGAGAAGTAACGAAAGTCCGCGATGTATATACGCGAGGAGAATACCCTACATATACAAGCTAATGACCTGAGCAAGTTACATAAATCAATTATGAAAGTAATAGAAGTCACTGAAATATGACACATAAATTTCTAACACAAGAATATATTATTCTATGAATAATCAAATAGAATAAATATGAGTCCAATTAATAAAGATCAAATAAATAAATAAGAAAAAGAGAAAGCACAAAGAGATACCGTGATTGGGTGATCAAGCAAAGAAAACTCTGACTCCTATCGTAATGTGTGTGATCCCCTCAAAATACCTTATTAGCAAAATAAGATAATCATAGACCTAGATAAGCAAATTCAAAGTCATCAGAAAGAGACCTAATGAGTGTGTAAAATGAAGGATGTGTGCACATGCATAAATAATATGTACATATCACTATATTAACATGAAACAACATGATAAAAAATATCATGAATAAAGTTATAAGTAGAAATAACTCATCACTATAAGAGAACAACTGATATACTAAAATGTGTAGCCTAGCATTTGTTTCTAATTTGTTAATTATTATTATTAACCTAACTAATATGGTACTTAATTGCGTCCCATTCTACAACTATTTTCCCACATATCAAACAATATTATCGTTATTGTAACTGCCTGTCAATGTAGTGCATGTATTTTGAAATGGTACTGTTCATGCCCAGTACTACGGTCTTGTTTTCCATTGAAATTGATCCGGGGAAAACTTAAAAAGAGATCGAAGAGCGAAATTATAAGTAATAAAAGAAGAATTACAAGTAGATATCCTCTAAAATTTCTGGAAAAGTGTGCCGGTAGAAATCTGATCAGCGCGCGATCACTTTATCCCTTTGACGATGCAATCGATCAGGTGATCAAACTGCCTCCTAGTAAGATTTCCTTCTCGCTTGGTTTGAGGAATCAGAGAATTGAAAGCAGAAGATCAGGAGAGCCCTTTTACTTAGAATTTTCTCTTTACTTTTTGTAAGCCAATCTCCTCTCTGTCCCCCATGTGCCTTGGCTCAACAAGGGACCATTTATAGCAAATGTGAGGTGTAACCGCCCCTTGAATTCAGCAAAGTTGAATCAGTCTTTAGCTTCGCGTGAGGCTCGCAAATAACCTTGTCGCGAAGCTCTCCTTGCGAGCTTCTGGCGAAGCTAGAGAGTTCGTGCGAACGCCTTCTTGCTGTTATGGCTTAATTGTCTCCACTTAATGTGGGACGAAGTGGGCAGATGTAACCGCCCACTTAAAGTGGCGTTAATCCCACTAAATTAGTGGGGTTCACCGATTAATCCCTCGTGGGATTTTGAAACGGTCAATTTGATAACTTGACAAAGCTCACTGCGGAGTAAGATCATGCGAAGCTAAGACTTGGCTCATAACTTCAGGCGAAGTTGCCTTCAGAGCCTCGTGCGAAGTTAAGACTCAGCCCATAGCGGAGCTAAACTAGCGAGGGATAAAGCTTCTGGCGGGAAGCTCCTAGATCAGCCTCTGGCGGGGCTAAATGGGAAGTTTCAAGTGAAGCTAATAGTTAGCCTCAAAGCGAGGCTACCAAGGGAGCCTTAGGTGAAGCTGTTAGCTCCATGCGGAGCTATGAAGCTTACCTTGGGCTCATGCCATGCTAAGTATTGAGCTAGTTTAGCGTCTTAGGCCTACTTAGGTCTCTCCAAAGGCAACTTTGGCTTACTATCTGCTTTACTGAATAGTAATGTCTATGTTGCTACTTGTCTCTAGTCATCAGCTAGTCTTCGACTTATCTTTTGTAGATGTCGATAAGTTAGACGTCGTTCAGGCGGTTGAAGATAAATGCGGGAGTTCTATCTTTTTAAAGTGTCAACAAGATCCCCTTCAAAGTTTTCGTAAATCTGCAATGGAATGGTTCAGATTTTGAAATACTTTGAACTGCTTTGATTGATGATCAATGGTACGTGAATGTGAACGTCACCTTGGTGGTTGAGTTCAACTTCGCCTTTAGCCCCACTTTCGGGCTGGAATAGGTTCGCCGAAGAATTGTAACAATCCGCTTTCGTGTAGCTTCGCGCTTTTGGGTAGCTTCGCCTTTGGACTTCCTGAAGTAGCTTCGCTTCAAACTGGGTTGAAATATGAGCATTAGCCTCGCGCTCGCTGTGATGGAGCGACGTTCCGTTTTCGAAGCTAACCGCTTTTGCGAGTTACGAGAGAAATTGCTCCATTTTTCGAGGTTTGAATAACTTCTCGTGCATTTACGAGGGATTTCATTCCCTTTTTGGAAGTTCCATTAACTTCGTGTGTATTCTCGAGGGAGATTATTCCCTTTCTCAAGGCAAGCATTTGAATGCTTTAACTTCGCCCGCGCTCCAAGCTTGAAGTGGTAGCGGCGTGGTCAGGTAATGAGGCCTATAAATAGGACTCTTGTAGTCCTTCTCAGAGAAACATAGTTCTGTCTTTCTAGGAGGTTTGTTTATGACCCCTCGCCATTGCTCAAGTAAGGAGACTGAGATCCCTGAAGTAGTGGAGACTCTCACTCTGGTTATTGCCCGATCAAGAACTGTTGAGCCCGGTCATGTAGTGACTTTAGAAAATTTATCTCCCTTAATTTTCTTAACTTTACTAGCTATCTTAGGGATTAAATTCCTTTGGTCTCTGCATTTGGCTGACTTTCAGAGAAGGGTTTCAACCCTATTTTCAAGCTTCCCGGCGAAGCTAGCAAGGCAAAGGATCTTTTCACATGAAGTTCCTGCCTTGATCTGTTAAATCTGCCATATAGGCGAGGGTTATGACTTGGCCTCTTCAAGGTTGAGCCAGTCTGGCCATATAGGTGGGGTTAAGGCTACGCCCTTCCGGGCCAGTCTAACCTAGCCATATAGGTGAGGCTAGGACTTGGTCCTGTTTGAGGCTTCTCCAGTCTAACTGCCTGGGGTGGAGCTAAGACTTGCTTATGCTAAACTGTTCTAGCATTACCGTGCAAGCGAGGCTATCCTCTGCTTATCTAAAGCTTATCCTCAGGACATAACAGGGCCGAATCTGGATAGCTTCGCCTAAAGAATAAAACTTTGACTTAGCATTTCGTCCCTCTCCTTTTTTTTATTTAATGCTAACTTTTTTCCTATTTGCATTGCAGTGTGTTGTACTCCCCATTCTTTCGTCCTGATGAAGGAGAACAAAAACTTGCCCCTTAATTTTTAAGTTGAAGCTTTGATCATAAGCAGGAGGAACATACTAGACCAGCTGATGCGGATTCCAAAAAGAGGCCGGCAGTCGCTTATCCTAAATGATCCACTTCGGGAAGGGGCTGGTAGTCGCTTATCCGAGATGATCCAGTTCACGAAGGGCCTGGTAGTCGCTTATCCGAGATGATCCACTTCAGGAAGGCGGACGTCACCAGTAAGGTCTCAGATCCTTCCTTTGCCAATTTTGATTAAGGAAGATTCAGTTTTCTGGTGGCAACCAATCCTATGCCAATTTTAATCAAAGAAAATCTAACTCCTTGATGGCAAAATCTGCCATTAAGCGAAGGATTATGGCCTTGTGAAGGAGGAAGACCTTTTGTGTCCAGTTGGTCTGGTGGTCTTGGGACGGCTCATCATCCTGAAAGTAGATAGGATAACTTGTACATTTTTGGAGCAAAGACTCTATTGTATGAAAGACAATCTTGATGTATTATCAATGTATCTTCCCTTTTGAATCAATAAAATTTTTTCTTATTTGCTCATTTACTTTGCTCCCTTTCTTTTCAATTTGAACTTCAAAAGAAGTTGGAATGGACTGGCTTAGGTAAGCCTTTTCCTGAGGAGGAAAGAAAAGCTCTTAGCGGAGCTAAGCTTCCAGCGAAGCTGAAGACAGATTTTCAGCTAAGTCAGGAACGAGCTTCCAGCGGAGTGATTAGTCACTGAAACTGCATAATTCATATCGCATCTTCACATCTATTTGATAATAAATTCTGTTAATAATACCTTACTTGCTTGATTCTAAGTCCATGGTGTGCAAATGAATAAAAAAAACCCTAAATCACCATTTAATGGTGATTAAAAGCCTACATGAATAGCCATTGACCTAGAGGAGCTGATTTATCAAAACCAGGGGTTGCAAAGACGAAATCGGGCACAGGTCCTGACAGGGGACAGAAAGGACCGCGCGCGGCCACCAAGGGGCCGCGGAAACGCGGCCCAAGCCGCGTTTCCGCTGCCATACGGCCGCAGCGCGCGCGTCGCTTCGGGCCAGGGTTTGTCCCCTGGCCCCCTGTTCCCCTGATACCTATAAATACCCCCCTGGGGTTCCAGAGCAAGGATATGCAGAGTTTAGGGTAGTTTTTCATTCCATTTTGTAGTTTAGCTTAGGTTAGTTTAGTTCTTCTTCTCCCTCTTTATATTTTCCATTTTGTAGATCTTATAATAGGGAGAGAGAGTGGTTCATGTTTGGAATGTAAGAGTGCTTGTAATAGAAGGTGACAATCTATGAAAGGTGCTCTCTTTACCTCTCTATGTTTTCTTCTCTCTAATCTCTTTTACATGTGTAGCTAGTATTTTCTCTCATGGCAATAACTACTAACCACCAACTAGTCTAACTTCTTATTTGATAATCCACGTGAATCTAATAGCCTCGATTTGGCCTTGCTCTTGCAAGAGCCATTGATGGCTCATGATGATGGATCTAACTCTAACTTCCTAACCACTAACAAGCTAACATTACTTTATTTCATGCTTGCTCTTATTGGGTTTTGATGATGTAAGTGTAGCTTGCACTTGTTTTGTTGGGTTGGGATGTGAAGAGTTACATATGGGCTATACTTTGTAAATCTCTTGAACCATGGACTAGTGATGGCCAATGATACATGTGAGGCAACTATCACTAAGAGGTTAGCGTGTTGGTGGAGTCATTAGTAGTTAGAAGCCGTGAGTTTTCTTTGGTTTTTCACTTTATTTTAGAAACAACAAAAATCACAAATACATTCTTTTCAATGTTTCCCACTTCTTCGTATTTCACCGTATCTCTCTTTTCATTCTTTTCTTTCTTTTCTTTTGATTCTTTAAAATTTTGAAGATTCTTTAACAAACACGTGAATCAACCGGTAAATCTTCTATCGCCTCCCATCCTTGTGGATTCGACTCGTTTTAGTCTCTATGCTATAACGGAAGTATCGAGGAAGCCAAAGCACACACACTTTAAATCTTGATTTCAAAACATACACTTTTTGTGCGCGGTTTTACCCCGATCAAATTTTGGCGCTGTTGTCGGGGATGGGAACGGTTTGATTTCACAAGTTTGTTAACTTTTCTTCTTTGTTTTTTGGTGTGCAGGTTAAATTTTAGCATTGCAGAAGTCCGCACTTACTCAAGTGTGGTCGGGTAATTTCTTGTACATTCATATACTCTGCTGCTAAATTTTTTTTTTATTATTACCTGTACACTGTAAATAATTTTAAGAATTAAAATACGAAAATTGGATGCTTTAAAAATGGTTTAGACATTTGCATCTAGGCACGTGTCAATTTTCATTCCAATATACTGTATTTTATTCTTGTGTTGTTGTGATATTGATAAGAGGTGTACATATGGCATTGCATATAACATAGGACAAACACTTCAGTGATTACTCGCTTTTTTGTGTTCATGCTTATCTATATTGCACACTTGCACAAATTTAACTTAAGGGCAAAACCCAAAACAACATAAGGTGAGAAAGTCATTACCCTCCCTTAGCCCAAAAATCACCTCCCCACTCACACAACCAAAGCCTTAATAAAATTTGCTAGACGTTGGCCCCTAGGGACATCTCGGACTCATTTAGGAGATTGACCTAAGGGGGAAGTTGTTAGAAGTTGACTCTTGTCAAATCGGTGTCTAAGGTTGGGGATTGAGAGGCGAAACCTCAAAGAACAGTGGTTTGGCATAATTAGGCCCGTTGCTCCGGCACGGATACCTCCCACTGATCTTGCCCCTACCTGGCCGATTAACTCGTGGTCAGCGTCCGACAATATACCCCCTGTGGATAGTCTAACCAGTTAGGAGTCGTCTAGGTCTAAGTCAACCCTAGCATAGGCTTGTTTTCTTTTTCTTTTTCTTTGTTGATTGTTTGTTTGTTTGTTTTTCTTTTTTGTAAATTGTGATATGGATTTTAATAACAACAATTCTTTCAATTATAATATGAATCCATATTTCACCCCGACCTCATTTGACTCAGATAACTCTGACCCGGCAATGTACAACATAAACCAACCATATATGCCGGGTTGGGATTATCCGAATCAATATGACCCATATCCCCAACAATATGACCATAATTTTTCAAATAATTTCAACTCTTCACAGAGTTCATGGGGATTCACCTACCCCGAGTCAAATTTTCAACCATCTTGTCCACAATTTTCACAATATTCATTCCCCAATTTTGATTCATATACTCCTTTTCCTGAACCACCAATTGAAGAAAAATCATCATTGGAAAGGAGTATAGAAGAGTCCCTACAACAAATGCAAAATTTGCTCAATTCACAATCATTCCCATATCAAACTCCACATACTCCTTTTCTAGAGCATCCCATTGAAGAAGAATCTGAACTAGAAAAGCGTTTGGAAGTCTTTTGTGAAAGAATGCATAACATGTTGGACTCATCATCTCAACCAAATTTTCAAGAGTCCCATTTATCTTTTCCAGTCTCACCAATTCAAAATGGACAAACTTCAATACTAGACTTGAGTATGGAACCCTTGCGTGAGTCCGAGCAGCAACCGCAAAATCCTATGGACTCACAATTTCACCACAATTTTCAAAATTAACTTCCATACTCATATTTCAAGAACCAATTACAAAGAGTATGGAAGACATGATTCCGAATCCAAATTCTGTTACACGGCCTATTAGTAGGTTAGATTCACTTTTGAGCGAATTGATCAATGAGAGCGAGGAAAACCTTTCTTGTCAACCTTTGACCGATTCTTTTATTCCTAACTCTACTGATTGGACCCATGAATCATGTCAATTTGGAAATCCAGCTTCAATTTCAGAACATACATTTGAACTTGACCAATCTCCAAGTTATGAAAGTCGCCTGGATATTTTGGCAAGTTATCCCTTCCCTGAAATTGAAATCGAACCTGAATGTGATCCTGAACTTCCTGTTGGGAACTCCATTTCACTTTTTGATTCAATAATGATCCCGGTATCCTTACCAGATTTTTTCTCTATTCCAGAGTCAACATTGAATCCTGTACCAGTACACCGTGAAATGGAATCACCAATCTCTTCTGATCACACTTCATTAATGGGGATAGTGTGTGAACATCAATTCTTTGGTCTGGACCCTATTTTTGAACCAATTTTGACTCTTATTGTTGACTCTCGACTTGATCTGAGTCAACTTCCTGAGTTGGTATCGGTTTTTGTTCCTGTTCCATTTGAGTCCAAATCAATCATCTCTAAAAATCACACTTCATTGTTGGACAAGAATGTTGACAAAAAAGACTCAATAATTATTTTTGAAAATTGGAAATTAGATTGGGATAATTTTCTAAATAAGACCATTCAGTCCATCATTCTTTTACTGGGTCATATTAGAGAGGTCACTGGTGGGTTCCTACACGATCCACGCTTTTCTGATTGGGTAGCAACGCTTGGCCCAATCAGACCACCACCGGAGCCACCACCATGAGGTAATTTTCCTTCCCTCTCCATTTGTTTCATGTATATACACATTCACGATGCATTAAGGACCATGCATGAGATAAGTGTGGGGGAGGGTTTACTAACGCAGTTAGTTTTATATTTTCTTTCTTTTACACTTCTTTTTAATTAAAAAAAAATTATATAAAAATTTTATTTTCTTTTTACAAAACTTTTTGAAACAAGAGAAATAGTTTTTGATTTATTTTAAAGAAAATTTAGATTATCTTAGGAATTAGGAAGACCTAAAATTATGAAATTTTAAACCAAGTCAAAATAATAGATCTTGTTTAAATTTTAGGATAAGAAAGTAAAATTGAAAAGATAAGTTGATCTTGAATTTTTTGCCTTAGATTTATGCACTCCACACTTACACAATTTTTGGGATTGAAACAAAGACTGAAAATGCCATAAAAAAATATATATTCAAAAAAAATGATAAATAAAAATCACCTATTGAAGTTGGGTAATTATGCCTCAGGAAGCATGATTATTCACACCTAAAACGGTGGACAAAAAAAATAATCTCCTTTAGTTTTGTGGCCTTATTTACTCGAGTCCTTAAGTCCGAGGGATGTTTTCTCATTTGGTGCCCTAAGACCATCTGGTTTGGGAGTCACCGGCTAAAGGCTCACTACCCGGGTAAATAAGAAAGTCTAAGAAAACTAAGGGAAGAAGAAAAAAGAAAAATAAATAAATAAATAAATAATATATATTAAATAAATGGCATGAAAGGTTGAGTCGATATCCCAAAAATCTTCACAGTTCACAAAGTGCATATTTTTCTAAGAGTTTTATGAAAGATCAAAGAGTCAATTCAATTTTAAGTTCTTACATTTAATTTATGATAAGATTTTTTACATTTTTGACTTATTTAAGGAAGATTAATTTCTGGTTAACCTCTGACCTTGGATCACTTATATTTTCGAATAAATACTTCAACATTTTTCTCTATTTCAAATGCGCTTTCAAAAATACTAACATTTGATTTCTTTCTTTATGGATTTTGTGGGTGTAATCCGCTGAAAACCCTCATAAGACAAAACTCCTCCTCTAGGGGAAACTTAGAGGTTTAACGGCTTGTTGCACATGCTCAGTGCAATCGCGTCACCTGCGAAAGTGATGTAATAATTTTCTTAGTTTTTTTGTTTTGCTCGGGACGAGCAAAAGATAAGTGTGGGGGTGTGATTAGTCACTGAAACTGCATAATTCATACCGCATCTTCACATCTATTTGATAATAAATTCTACTAATAATACCTTACTTGCTTGATTCTAGGTCCATGGTGTGCAAATGAAGAAAAAGACAATAAATCACCATTTAATGGTGATTAAAAGCCTACATGAATAGCCATTGACCTAGAGGAGCTGATATATCAAAACCAGGGGCTGCAAAGATGAAACCGGGCACAGGTCCTGACAGGGGACAGAAAGGACCGCGCGCGGCTTGAAGCGCCGCGCGCGCGGCCACCAAGGGCCCGCGGCGTACGCGTCGCTTCGGGCCAGGGTTTGTCCCCTGGCCCCCTGTTCCCCTGATGCCTATAAATACCCCCCCTGGGGTTCCAGAGCAAGGATTTGCAGAGTTTAGGGTAGTTTTCATTCCATTTTGTAGTTTAGTTTAGGTTAGGTTAGTTCTTCTTCTCCCTCTTTGTATTTTTCATTTTGTAGATCTTGTAATAGGGAGAGAGAGAGAGAGTGGTTCATGCTTGGAATGCAAGAGTGCTTGTAATAGAAGTTGACAATCTATGAAAGGTGCTCTCTTTACCTCTCTATGTTTTCTTCTCTCTAATCTCTTTTACATGTGTAGCTAGTATTTTCTCTCATGGCAACTAACTACTAACCACCAACTAGTCTAACTTCTTATTTGATAATCTACGTGAATCTAATAGCCTCGATTTGGCCTTGCTCTTGCAAGAGCCATTGATGGCTCATGATGATGGATCTAACTCTAACTTCCTAACCACTAACAAGCTAACATTACTTTATTTCATACTTGCTCTTATTGGTTTTGATGATGTAAGTGTAACTTGCACTTGTTTTGTTGGGTTGGGATGTGAAGAGTTACATATGGGCTATACTTTGTAAAGTTCTTGAACCAAGGACTAGTGATGGCCAATGATACATGTGAGGCAACTATCACTAAGAGGTTAGCGTGTTGGTGGAGTCATTAGTAGTTAGTAGCCGTGAGTTTTCTTTGTTTTTTCACTTTATTTTAGAAACAACAAAAATCACAAATACATTCTTTTCAATGTTTCCCACTTCTTCGTATTTCACCGTATCTCTCTTTTCATTCTTTTCTTTCTTTTCTTTTGAT